>DWEC01000059.1:0-24021 GCA_018245735.1 Microceris miodesmiata
ACATAATGGATGTCAGTCAATATGCCGTCACAATAACCCAGCGTTGAGATGTTTCGCCAACATTTTAATTACGGGCCCAAATTGTTTGCACTACAAGTTCTGAAATGCTTAAAGAATTTTTAATGAGGGCGATAAGAACGTAGAGACTTCAACAAAAACCAACTTAGAAATATTTTTCAACAAGACAAAGCCTGAACTGAACTTTGAATTAGAGTCAGAGAATAGGAATTGTTACAGGAGCAACTTCTTAAATTCTGTCCAAGGATTACAATAAGCTCGGCACAAAAAAAAACTTAAATTTTATCATCTTCAGCTCGCGAACACTAGACTAGACTTGTTTGTGAATACATTGTCTCGTCTTGCGTCTTTAATATTGTAGGGCGTTAAAGTCATATTTCTCCACGTCTGCATATTTATTTTTACCTGTCGATATTGCGCTTATTCCATGTCAATTCCATCTTCATAATGTTCTGGAATAACATCTCGGAACGCTTCAAGTCTTCGAGAATGTTCGAGTGAAATGAATGGGTCGTTTATATGAGTATTTCTCGATGCTTATAAAAAGAATGTTTGATTTCTTACATTTTATAAATTGAACTTTTAGAACTGTTGGAACTCACTTTGAAGAGAAATGTGAAACATGAAAATATGTATAATTTTGTGAATTGCAGAAATTTTGATTCAAGAAACATTGCGTCAAGGACTAATAAATGTAATATGTGTGACTAGTTTTTGTTAGAGGTTAAAAATAGACATACCAAAATAACTGTCACTGATTGAAAACTGAAATAAATATTATCAGTTGTAATAGCATTAATGTGTACATTTTCATCACCATTTGTATCACCATTTTCATCACAATCATCATCATCGACAGCCTGTTCCGATTCATAGCTGAACATATACCTATGACGTAGGTAGCACCACTGAGTTCCATCCTCAGCTCAACGCCAGCAACCGCTGCCAGCCAGCATACTTTACGTATATCGCCACTCCACCAGCTGGAGGGCGTCCTACGCTACATTTACCACATCTATACACATGTTTATTATTTTTCAATTAATTTGATCGCAGTAACATTGCTTTACACTATAACATTATCTTGTATACTTATATATTGAAACTAAGTAGACATTTATACACTCAGTAACAGTGTCACTTACTACGTACAGTTTTACGATACCCAAAATGGCCTTATCCACTTTCCGAGACAACTAGACGTAAATAAAACGCCAATTGGATTTCTGTCCTCCATGTAATACAGCGGCTACATGGCCGGGTCCAGAATACGCTTAAAAGTGACCCGCACCACATCTGCGACTCAGAACGAACGCTGCAAGTTATTTTAATGGGTTTACATCAGATTCAATTTTGGATAGCACACTGTGTGATAATAGTAATTGAACATAACATCACGCGTGTATTTTCCCGAAAGGGTATGCAGAGGAGGATAATATTTGATTATATATCCACCGGCTTAGCTTACGTATGTTTTTGGGCCGGGCTGTCCAGTTTAGGACACATACGAGATTCTTCTTCATGATCTTCAACTAATTGTAGCGAAATAGCAGCGAAGACTATGTAGCAGTATACAGAGTGTAGTACTCCTAGCTCTCACCTGTTATGTTATTCCCATATATTGAAAACAAACGAAGACTGGATACTACTACTGGGAATTTTAAGTTAGAAAAATCCAGTAAGACACTGACATACATAATATTCTTTCCTTTTTAATGCCTTCAAAGACACATTATTACTAAAATTACACTGTAATACCTTTTTATGTGATAGGCAGCACCGAGCGCCAAATAGCTCTATCCAAACAGACGTCCCGGGCAATTTTATGTCGCGCATTAACAATGGGATGTCTTCTGCAAGTTCATTTGACTGTTGCGGTTAGCTCTACATCGCATGCACGCGGCATCTGGGCAGTGCATTTAGGAGACGGCCAGATATATAACATTAAATTAGGTAAATGGAACAATATAGAACAATTAGGGACAAAGAGTTAGGCCGCAGTGGACGATCATTCAATTAACCGGCTTCTAATTCAGGAAATTAATTTTGCGTTATAGTATGTACAATGTTAATTTAGCGAAATTTAGACGGGAATTTTGTTTAGTTCGTAAATTGAACATAATTGGTAGGTGTTAACTTTAGTTCTAGGAGTGTATGATTTATTGTACACAAAAATATGATAAATAAAGTAAATATTTTTAAAATATGAACCGTAGGTTGTAAAATAGATGGCCTTATTGCTAACTAGCGATCTCTTTCAGGAAACCTTATTGTTGGGAAAGATAAGGAACACATAAGTGGTAAGCTTACATAGTGGTAAGTATATGTATATGTAGTGGTAAGAATATGTACAACATCCAAACTCACCGATCTTATTCAAATAGGTCCGATACGTTGATGGAGAAATGAATAGTCGTCAAAACCGGCGTTTATGTATAGAGATGAACATAAACGAATCACGTGAGGTCTGCAAGGATAGGGATATTTGGAACTCAGTTTCTTCTGCTTCCCCGTAAAGGACCTGGCGTGACGATATGGCAATAGTCCAACTTATCAGCAATAAAATAGACCAATATAAATGTTTTTAGTTTTGTCACTAGCTATTATTGCTGGCCAAGTTAAGGACACCTGCGTCCCGGTCCAGGATCCGACAATCGGATCCGTTTGGCTTTTTCGCCAGATTTACACGACGTTGTCATATAATTGAAATATACGATGCAATATAGCACAATTAGCGCACGAACAGATGGGTTGCAATTACTGCTGATTTAATTACATGTGGATTTATTGGCTCGATTTATTCACCGTGCGCTCAACAGTTTATTTTTATTTAAAAGGGTGCTATTTATTTGATTCAGCCATTTTAAGTGGTTGCTGTAATTCATGGAGAAAAGTGTTTTTAATAGAAAAAAATATTTACTTAATATGGTTGTTGGAGAATAAGTAACAATTGGGAAGAAGTACCTAATTTAAACTTTTGGTACCTACTATTATTCTGGGATATCCATTATGATATTCATATTATGGGCATTTATCTCAATTCATGTCAGTAAAATTTATCTCTTTTCTTACAAATCGGGCGTGCTTCTGCCGATAATTTCGGCCAATGTGATAGTGAGTGGTCACCGTCACCTATAGACAACGACAACATCAGAGGAGTTACCAATGCGTATATTATATGCCTTGTCTTATCGCAACCTAAAATATTAATTACTATTAATCTCAAATTATTATTAATTATATAAACCTCCACATCGTACTAAAGTGATAGCGATAGAAACAGGAACAATTCATTATAAGTTGCCGTACGGAACAGTACAAGTTGATATCATTAATGAAGCAGAACATTGGAACATGTTCCGATGGAACTCTGCTCACGTGGACGGCACATTCTGACAAGCGCTAACGATGAACTTCGTTGCGAATATAACTAGCCATGTTACAGGTCTTGGAATAATGGGACGTTTTGGTAAATGGCTACTATATGAGCTCATTACGCTTTTATTAGCTTTCAGTCTTAATAATTCATTCTGTTAGCTTAACCTTTTTAATCTTTTAATAAATCATCTTGTCATATATAAGGCTTACTGTGAGTACTATCGTCGTCATTACTTTTATTGTTCGGCTGGTGCACATATGTCTCCAATTAGAATTAGATTATTGAAATTATAGTCTGCCTCGTTAATCAAATGCAGCTTGTGAAACTTGACAAGAACTTTCTAGAACTCCAGGAACTTTCCAGAAAATAATATTTAAATAGAAACATCACTAAATTTGATTTTAAATTCCTAAAACACATTGACTTCTATATTGTTTGGAAATTTCTAGAAGTTTCCTGCACTACCGGCACATACTGTGCAATTAATGTAGGGACATCATCCAAGTATGTGAGAAATAATCACATGTGATTTGTCAAACGGATGCCAAGGACGACCGCCTCGAAATAAACATTTAGTCCAGTTAGGGACAGTGAAAAAACTGGACAGAGACAAAATACTTCACGGTTTATTTATTTTACTACGAAAACTCTAAAACTAATAATAATGTATGCAAATAACCCTTTTTGGCACTTCACAGAAAATATGACGAAATTTTAAGCTTGTTAGGCACATGGAAATGAAATATCTAACAGTTTGGAATGATCGTCGCATGATAGGTCTATGTCACCTTCGATTTTATAGGTTCAAAAGCAGAAGGATAATATTACCTCAATTATTTCTTTTAACCTTTACTTGTTTCAGTGAAAAAAAATATGTTGACAGTCTTATTTTTCCACAACATCGCCTTGTCTTAGTACACTGCTGAACATAGGCCTCTCCTGAGGTGGTCCTGCCCATAATCCCCACGCTGGAGATGCGTGTTGGGGGTCATAGAGCACTGCTTCTCTCACCGTTTACACTGCTGCTCGACAGCAACACGAAATTTAATCGTACTTAGGTAAGACGCGTCATCCCGCGATCAGTCAGCACCGGCTTTAGTCGGAAGATATATTCTTTCTCCGCCTCAACACGGACTTTTTCTTTTTTTCGTTAAATTGCTAAATTGATATAAAATATGACTGGTTCTACAATACAAGAGTACAGTCAAGAAGAAAAGTTGCATTTGTTAATAAGTCTAAAGACACACGTGTTATAAATAAAGCGATACGAAAAAATAAATGTAACCAATGCGTGTAATAAAAATGTTAATGACATTGCATATAATTAAGACTTATCAGGAACAATATTAGCGCACGGTACAGTCGCAGTGACGCAAACATACAAATTCATGGAGAACACGAGTAGGTATTGGACGATAGTTGGTGTTGTCGGGTAGATAACGAGATGTGTACGTGATTTGTGAGACATAGCGTCTTTAGCGTGACACTGTGCAAGAACCGCGGCTTGTTTAACACATTATTCTCGATTAAATTGTGCAGATATGACTTATTTGAAAGTTTACAAACACTTTACAAAGTTTACATGCAACAAAGTTTTCTCAAATAAAAAACTAAGTACTTGAAAAATGCACTGGGAAAAGTTACGATTAACATTATAATAATAATTTAAATTCGTGGGAGTTATTTGATCATCTAACCTTTTAAACTAATATCCATTCTATCCTACTAGACTAGCCCATTAACTTTCCATTCAGAATAAACATTTGACTTTCGAATCATTTTTTCATTTTCTGTCTATCATATTATATTCATTATATTCGAATTGTTCTTAAAGAGCGCAGTTACAACCAGGAAGTAAAATGCTTACACTTCATTAGTTATCACTTAGGAAGTACCACGTCTGCAAATACAGAAGCCCTAATAGAGTTAGCTTGTGTACTCGCAAGGCACAGCAGAAATTTGTTTAATAATATATCTTCATAATCTCGCCAAAATTCATCAAGTCATACTCACACTCATACTTTTTCATTTAGGATTAAATTTTATGATGGATTTGAAAGGAGCACGGCAGGTTTGCGAAGATAGAGAGATATTTGGTACTCCGGGCTCTCTGCCTACCCCGTAAAGCACCTGGCGTGAAGATATTTATGTGTATATGTATTAAATATTACTTACTGTAACTGTTAATCAAAACGTCGTAAAGAAAGCTGGACACCTTAGAGTTTTCCATAAAGTTCTCTTAGGCATGTTAAGTGTACCAACACGCATTTAGCCACTATGACAGTTTAACCTTTTCTTTTTTATAGAAAAGATAGGTATATTGCGATACATTTTTGTTACGAACCAAAATCATGATTGGTTTTACAAAAATCCTACATCATGTTCCGTACCTGATGATAGAATGTTTAAACAAACAAATTGACACAACAATTAGCGATGTCGATGTTTATTCGATTGTTCATGCTGGTTTGCCACAAGCCAAATATGGTCTGGCAACAAAGCATGAACGGACAAGATCTGAATGCCATAGCACGTTCCTCAAACACGTTATGGCATTCAAACTCAAAGTTTTATAAGAATTAGACTTATAATTTCAATTGTTTGAATTGGAACATACATAGTTTACGTAACTTCCAAAATATATATGCGCTATTAAATAAGCCCATTTCAAAATGACATTTACTTAAGTCAGATTGCGTTGTACGGTTTCAAAGATTCCAAAGCCTCGATACAAAATTGATAGAAAAATGTGTTGGCTGTAAGTATCATAAATTTGATAAACGACGTTGTAAATTTGAACATTAATATAAACATAAATAAAGATTATTATTTTGTTACGATTTATGTGTATGTGATGAAACTCAGATGCATAAGGGGAAAACTGGACTTGAAACTGGCATTCAGAACGTATTAGGCAATAGATATGGGCTAGAAGACTACGGATGAAGTCTGGTTTAAAATGTTGACCATTGGAGGAGGGATCCTAAAGGGTAGGTACTAGAAAGTAAAGGGGATAAAGCCCTAATTTACAAAACTCGCAATTTGGTCGTCCACTAAACGAATCAAAAATAAGATTCAGAGATGGAATTTATTTGATTCTAGTGTTTGTAATATTTATGTCTATAATTTTGTGTATGTATTCAGGTTTTTATCCAATGAATGGACGTAACTATACCCATTTTAAATAACTCTAACAAATATTCAACATAAACGCTAACATCTGCCTGTGTTATATAATGATATATCACCTGCCTTCAATTTCCTAAATCAATATTTAGTCTTGAAAAGTCTGCCAAATTCCCAGTATCCTTACAGGGTATCCACGTGACACCCTAAAAAGACGTATGTAGATGTCCCAATAGCGTTTAATGCAAACATTTTTTTTTAATTCTGGTCATTAGCACATTAACTTGGAATTAGGTTGATATGATTTTTGTACACCTTTTAAAAGTATAGGTATGTAGACATGTTGGTATGTAAACGTATAGGTAGGTATATAGAAAAGGCAGCCCTATTCGTTACACATGCATTAAGACGACGTGAAGTGGACGAGAATTTGACTGGAGTCGTGAACTTCCATTATTGCTGGATATGATCTTAATAAGTAGTAGGTTCACAAAACAATACACATATGTAGAAATGTAACACCATAAAATCACGCCAGTATTTCCCCGAAGGTGTATCCACAGGAGTAGGACTCTGGACTACCACGTTTTTCCTGGCATATTGAATGGAATGGAATAGGGGATAAACATAGGTTTATAGCAATAGTGCCACACGCAAAAAAGTAAAATTAAAAAATGTTATGGTAATTGACAGAATTATAACAAGTTGGAGTAGACAACACAGAGAGTATACAATATATAAACGTTTTCTTTCTTTGAATAATTGCACATGCAAGAAAATTTATATATGTTTTTTATATAAATTTACTGTTGACTCCTTTACTTAGCTCTAGCTTTACTTTGACAATAACATATACAAGAAAGACGTAGGTACCATGTCAGAAGCAAAACAATATTAAACTTTTATCGTTCTGTTTTTACGTGCAACACTGCACTAAATTCTGTTCTCCGTAATTTCTAAACCTAGCAGAAACGGAATGTTTGAGTCCTAGAATACATATTTATATACAGATTCAAAGACATTGTGTAAAAAAAGAGTAATGTCTTAGTAAATAAATAGGTACTACATATCTGCTACATACATGTAAGATATTAAATTAAATAAACTTAGGGTTAATCAGATAAATTTTAAATTATAACATCCCTGAGTATTTCCTGTTTTTCCTGCGTCTCTATAATTACTATACATATGTCTAAATCAATAAGCACCTTTATGAATATTTATAAATATAGATTACAATGTTTCTAACCCTAAATCAATATTATTTTGATCTAATTTTTATTTCCTGAACCAGTGTGAAAAAAGATAAATAGGTAACTTGATGAAAAGATCGGAAATAAAAACTTTTAACTATTACCATAAAAGAACAAAACTTAGAAGAAAAATTTCAAAACTATCAATTGAAGTATCGAAGATAGAAAATTTAGTAATAAAACAATAACGAAAGCTGAAGCCAAAGCTCAGTAGAAAGTCTCATAAAAAGTTTATTGTACACATAATTGTATTGATTCAGCAGTTTTTCGATAAAATCTCATACGCAAGGTGCGCTGGAGTCGGGCACCGTGCACTGCATTCTTCCAAGAGGGACGGGAGAGGGAATAGATGGGTTGCATTCTTATTTATGCTTACCGTTTCCCTCTGTGATCCATTGCTAAACCTCATCAACACTCCTCTAACTTCATCTTCAGATGTCACTTCATAAAACTAAGTTCAACACACGCGTAAATTATGTTCTTTTGTTTAACATCACTGCCGTGAAACAGAACGCAACGCCAATATACACAACCGAAACCCCGGCGTATAACAACCAAACTGGATTCATTTGGCCTGTCTGTCCGACGCGGAATGCTATTGTTCCATCCTTTTTCAACTCCAGCCAGTAATGTTGCCATCTCGTTCGCTCGGAGAAAGGCGCCAACGCGCGGCGCGAGCGCCGACTGCTTCCTTCGGGATGGGATCGAACAAAACAAAGCTCTATTGAAACAAGTTACAGTTAATGGGGCTTGAAGCCTCAGGTGCCAGTCAACCGTCAAGTACTATGTGATTTAGAATAAATTTTAAATGAGCGTGTCATTACCTGATAAATATTTTTAAGCTACGTAACTAAGAAGATAATAAAAGAAATGCAACAGTAACTTTTATATAATATGCTTGTGGCATTTTATCAAAGTCACCTACACCTATCAACTCTGTTGTGACTCTGTTTGTTTATATTTCTTGATGCTTGTTCGAACGTTAACGGTTATGAAGTTGTTTAAAATATCGGAGATAGGTGTTCAAATATTTGCCTGTTTTATAGAATAATTTATGAAGACGTTTACTATCAGTAGTTTTTACAACCACTGGGGTATTATAAAAGACGAGCGCACACGAAATAATTGTGAATCGCAATATTAGCTTTTACAAAAAGAAGTCAAAACAGGTGTAAATAAAGAAAAAAGTTAAATATAAAAACATATTAAGCGAACAGCCTATTAAAGATTCCGTTCACACGTTAATCTCCGAAGTGTTGATTCGATCACTCCCACGCGTGGCCTGGAGATCTAATCGTGAGGTAGCCGCCCAACAACCTACCCAAGCGTTTCTCACACGATGCTCTACTTGATAACGTGAATATGATAGAACGTTTAATATAAATATACTTAAGTCCTTTGAATTTGGATATTTGACTGTGGTATAATGTAAATAATACGAACAATTTATATTGTCACTTTCGAAATTATGATTTAAGTGACTAGATTGCTAAACCCCAATAAATCGAAAAGCAAAAGAAACGTATTGGATAAATAATGAAAAGTATACAGTTAAGAATTTGAAAAAAAATGCACTAATTGTTTACTTTCTGATACTGTAGTACTAAACATTGTAATGCAATCTTTATAAATAGGTAGAACTTTATGGGAAGTAATATAGAGTTTTATTTTATTTAATGTCTGAGTCACAAGCATGACCACAAGTAGTTGAAATAATAATCGACCCACTCATGTAGTAATTCATCATTACCATCATCAACCTTTTCGGGTCCACTGCTGGACATGGGCCACTCCAATAACATGTCACTTAGTTCGAATTTCTGGTCCACTTTCCAACCACTGCTAGCACATATCCAGACTCCGAACGACTACTAGAAAATCTAAATTAGAACATTTTGTATTGTTCGACCCGGAAATCGAATCCGGGACCTCCCGATCGGCAGTCGCACTTGCAGGCAACACGACCAACGATGCAGTCTAAGTTGTAAGTTGTAATTAATCTAAAATACATTACGTTTTAATTGCATACATTTTGTTTTGTAACATTCCATGATACATTTTCGACTCTTTTGGCAGAAATAGCCATAAAACAAAAGCTTAGTAAAAATTTAATGACCTAATAATTAAAGATATTAATATCGAGTTGTTATTATTGCTGCTGGTAACTGCAAATAGAAAGTAGTTAATATACAATGCTTTCTGACATTGCCAGGTCGTAAAAGAGAATAAATGGCTATTTCGCGGCAAATGCTAACTTATATTTATATAAACTTTATGCTTAATGGAAAATATTAATAGTTCGTAAGTAATCATTTGCTGGCTGGTAAATAAAACAAAAGTAATATTCGCCTACGTCACATAATGTTCTGTATTATAAATTAAATGGCCACTAGTTTTAACAGCGAATCTAGGGAAAAAGGTTGATTTCATACTAATTATAAAAAAATAAATTGATAACAATAATACTGTTATTATAACATCACGCGAGGTCCCTTATGAGGCAAACAGAGAGCACCGAGTGCTAAATAGCTCTACCCTTAGAAATAAAATCAACGAAATTATGTAGATACATATTGTATATCCGCTTGTTACGGTTCGTTTCATCCATAGCATTAAACGCTTCATTACCGCAGGGATACATCCTCAGATACTATCAGTAAATATATAATAAAACATCTATTTTATTATACTAAGACGTGCCATGCGCCTCTACATTAACAATAATACGTTACACAAGCTATAATCGAGTTAACGGGATCCGTGCTGAGGAATCCGAAAGTATGAGATAAAGCTACATCTTTTGGAATGCTGTTAGAAAATTATCAAGCAATATATTGATTACATTGTTATCTCCAATTATCAGTATGTTTAACGTGTTAGTACGTGTAGCACACTGTGAACACTGGCTCTTTATTAATGCTTCTACGATAAAATAATAAAACGATTTTTTTAAAACCAAGAGGTATCTAACATTTTTTTATCCAGTACTAGGCACGACGTGTCAACTTCAAATAAACACTTCAACGTCTCAGTTACTGTCAGATAATTCCTACGTTCAAGCAGACGAAAAACAATTAAACTGCTAAAAATACTAATGTTGAGCAGCACAAATATCTGCCATTCGCAAATGACAACAAATGGAAGGCACTTCCTGGACTATGAATTAAGGCGAGTTCTAGAAAGTTCAGTATAAATCTACCTACACATAATGTACATTGAGTACTGGCAAATGACATTTATTATACATATTAGTAATGCACTAAAATTCTAAAAACTACGTATTAATATACTTATTCATAATATACGTTTATTGCTGACTACTAAAGTACTAACATTTATGACATTTTATTACTGACAACAAATGGGAGGCCCTCCTTAAACAAGGAATCGAGGAGAATTCTAGCAACTTTTATATAAATCTCTCTACTCATAATGTACATTTACTAAGTAACTTGGGGTTCGTTTTAATTTGGATTACGAAGATAAAATATTTTACAAAATAATATGTTATATTGTATTGGTCCCTGAAGCCGATAAACATGTATATTCAACCAAATAATATTTAAATTCGTCAAGGGTTCAATCATAAATGAAGCCTATAAAACTTGATAAAAACCTGGTATATTTTCAGAGGATATTGACAATACAACAAAAATACAGATAAATTAATAAATAAGCTTCAAGAT
This sequence comes from Microceris miodesmiata, assembly GCA_018245735.1. Taxonomy (NCBI): domain Eukaryota; kingdom Metazoa; phylum Arthropoda; class Insecta; order Lepidoptera; family Hesperiidae; genus Microceris; species Microceris miodesmiata. The sequence goes on from DWEC01000059.1 coordinate 11,463, forward strand.
ATGTTCTCGTTTCCCATGTTACGAATTCCAAAAGAAACCATCGATATTTTCCCGACGGATGTCATACTGATACAATAAATGAGAGCAACAGGATGTGATTCCGATGGATGTTTCTCGGTTTTTTACTTCATCGGCGCATCCGCAATACATTATGGAGGCGTATGTATCGTTTTTGCAATCCCCACTGAGTCCAGTTCACACTATGAATCAAATTCTACACTAGACTCCAACGTTTGCCAGTCCATTTGCGCGCACACTAATAACGTATCTATAACATGCCGGCCCTTTTCTCAGAACACAGCATGTAATCCAGCAAATGGACACGGGGCACAAAACAGCAAAAAGGAATTGCAACAAAAAGCAATTTTAATGGTTCTCAGTAATTTTATGTCAGCGCATTCGGTCCCCGACAAATTCATTTTAAAATCGCTGTGATAATTCTGTCAAGTGCCTGAAGGAATACTTTTTGCTTTGATGATTGCTTGTTACCGTAAATAACAATCTCGAAGTAATTAAACATCAACAAGGAATTTCTCAAAGGGCCTTTGTTAAGTCATTTGAGTTCCATCCCATCTACAATCAAGACACGTTTATTGAAATAGGTCATTTAATTGACGCTATATTAAATATCGTGAAAACTTTTGTTATTAGCAATCTAGCCGCCAGGATAATCACAAAATATTCGCAATGCATATGCTTTGCACTATATCGTAACTAAGGTCCTTGTAACTGTTACTTTTTAGAACTACAAGTAAATAAAGTATATAAACAGGACTACTTGGAACACATGCAAAAAGGGTTTAATCGCTTATTTATTTAGTACCTACAGGTATGAAAAAGACTGAATCTAAAGCATTACATGGAACAAAAAGATCTTACAAACATACTTGGATTTATTAAACTTCCGTCTTATCCCGTAGGCAACTTAACAAAACCATACCAGCTACAAACAGGGATGGGTATAGAAATTGATCCATAGCCACATCTAAATGTAATTACTAGCTGATATGTCATTTTCTTTAACCTAACAAGTCTTCTTTAACCCTTACAGCACAGACAGGTGAAGCAGTAAACTTTAGTGTTGATACTACGCACATCGTAGAGGGACATCGAGGTGTCTGGAGAACTTTGGCGGTTTGCATTAAACTGTAGTCCGTTGCCAAGTTCGCGGTAAACTTTACCGAGAACATCCGCGTATCTTCTTTTACAAAAGAAAAATAAGATTACCTACGCTCGTGTACATTCTTCGACACTAAGTTGGAAGCTACTGCACATTTGTTCCAAGTTTTATATCAAGACACTTCCGTGTTTATTGCACAGATTGTTGTTTTCACTCTGAACTTTGTAAAATGTGCAAATGTTTCGTAGAATTTAGACTTACGAGTACGTATACAATATAAGTATCACATATATTCGTGCTTTTTGGCTGTTTTATTCCATGATTCCTATTTTTAAAGTGGCTACGTTTTGGTTTTTCAGTGATATTAAATAGTTTTAAAGATAGTTCATACCTATGCACACTACGAAGAACAATCGGGTGTCAGAACTTTGTCCGTTTAGATTAAACTGCACTTTGCATAAACTTGGAACAAAACTTTTCTTAGAAACTATTTTAACTCTTTGGACGGAAAAACAGAGATTATGCCCGGCTGCCATGTTCTTCGACTTTTGGTCGAGGTGCTGTTAAAACTTTACAACAGACTTTTTGTACTGGATATTTGGAAATTGTTAGTTAGTTAACGAAAAGTAGAAGGTAATCGATTTGAATAAACTACCTTAAAAAAAATTTACGAATTGAAGCACCAAAAGATGAAATTAGACCAAATCCGTAATCACCAGATCTTTAACTATTATAATGCCAATTCAGTTTCTGGTTAAATAAGAGCTTATACCTGGCTAGGTTCCATTTAAACCTTGTATCAAGATAATAATGAAATATTTTTTGGCATTGTATTACAAAATGGTTAATTAATTTATATAGATCAAACCGTATTTTTACGGAAATTATTAAAAATAGACAAAGAAAAAGATTACACGAAGTACTCACAAATCACGCCAACAAGGTAATAGTAATTTCAAATGACACGATCCGTATAAATATTCGTATATTATTTAAGGCAAATATGGACATCACTTCCATTGTTTAAGTCGTCTAGATGTTAATGATATTCCTAAATATAAAGAAATGTACTAAACGCCACAAACAAAATGAATTTAACGTAAAGCAAAATATAATTTACACTTTTTCGTAGTAAAGCCTACCCTATTTTTCTTAAATCTAATTTCAAAAAATAATTACAAGCGGATATCAAACCCGTACCTATATTAAAAGGCAGTTATGGTCCACATTACTAGAAAAGGAGTGGCGATGCTTTTTCCCCCTGTAACGTGAAGCTTTGCTCGTCTCTCACATTCCTTAACACTCACTGGATCGTTACTTTTGAAAAACGACTAAAAGCTTCTACTCCGTTGCATCGAACTTTGTTATACAAAGTTTACCTGCCGAGCAAAACTTAAAAAACCTTCTTAGCTATTTAAACTGAGAGATAATGGATCAAGGAGGGTCAGAACTCTTCGAAACCGAATGTATGTATGAAAAGAGTAAAGACGTACGGCAGATTTAGAAAGATAAAAATATCTGGCACTCGTTGCTCCCTATAAGGCTGTAAGTATAAATAATTAAAATAAATGTTATATTTGTAGGGTGAAGTAGCTTTCTTCAGTTTTACTAGTGGAGGCCTACCGCTGCAGATGTTTCTGCAATTGATTCAAGGGGCGCGGAAAGCACACATAAGAAATAAAGCGGTTCACGATTTACGAAACGAGGCGCGTCGTAATAAAGGGAAATGGCGGGTATACTCGCTCTACCAACCTGCAATTACGGCCGCTAATTTTTTCGTTCTTGTTACTAAAGTATTTTTTATTATTTACATTTTATTACTTTTTATTTCCACTGCATTATATGTTAACGTTGACATAAACACTGTTTTTGTACCCTTTTTTGATCAGATATACTTTTGTCATTTATCGTTTGGTTTGGATAAAATATTTGTTTTGGTCGATCGGATATAGCTTGATTTTGCTCATTGCTCCGTTCTTTCCACAAATACATATTTTTTGAAGTCTCTTTATAAGCAAGGTGCGTTATTATTTACGTATATGCCGTCGTACATATAATTACCTTTTCTTAAACCTTGTATACGTACAGAACAAGTTAGCTTTTCCAATGTTTTCCAAATCCAACAAACTTGAAATATTTCCGTTTTAAACGTTTGAAACTCAGACTTAAAAGGAAAACACCGATGTAATTCGGATATCTATTTAAAAACAGTGAATGTGTATAAATTAAAATGACCTTTGAATATAGCCGTTAAGTAGTAATTTCTAATAATTCAGCGTATGATAAACTGTCTTGGGAATATGATTACTTACCCATTCTCTACTTTGAAAATAACATTTTAAATAAAAACTACATTTTGATTCATTTATTTATTTATTTCCATTTGCGACTGGGTACTGAACGAATCTCACTCAAGACATACATGCGACTGTATTACTGTTATATCAATATGCTTAGAATGAAAAATAACGTGAAGGTATTTCTAAAAGAAAATACACAAATATATCTAAATCAGGCGTGATGTTACGTTTACGTTTATATCTAAATTATGTGGTAGAAAGATTTGTTAACTTGAATTTCTCGTTAAATAACAAAGTACATGGCAAAGTATTTCAGTCATAGTTGACAACACTAAAACTGATGTTAAATGATATATTTTTTTGCTATTAAACCCCAAAAATAAACAATACATGTGGCCTTGTCATACAATGGTTACATGAAAAAGGCAGGTCTGTTAGGTGTGTTTGCAATATGTATATAAAAAAGTTGATAGCCATCTTATTGAATAGAAATAAAATGAATGACATTTTTAAAAATCGTTATTTGTTAGGGAAGAAGTTTCATATTTCATTTTGTATACATTTGTACTGACTAAAAAGCTCACAGGACAGATGTCCCAACTTCTAATATATGAAAATATGACAGAAGGTTAAACTCAAACAATTTACCCTTTTTCAGTTATTGAAACTTGGGGAATTTTTATCACGTGAGCAGACTAGGCCTGCAAAGTTATGGTTACTTTAGTTATTGTTACCTAAAGTAACTTTGTTTAATATAAATAACACACAACAATAATTCCCCACAGTCTAGTGACAAGCAAAACAGCCCTTGCTCTCACAACACTCCCAAACATTTCATACATCATACATATCACATAAATGTTTACACCAATAAATACAATACACGTACAGAACCGACTTGGGGTCATTGCAATCGTTATGAATAAATAGTAAACATCTTAACAATCCAAAATAATAATAGACAAGAAAAATACAAAAACATCTACAATTCCAACCACTTTTATAATACCACAAACTCCGAATTATGGATTTATAAAAGCAGTCCAAACATAACAAGATCAGTTTCAAAATCTCAAAATGTACACCAATGTATTACATGTTTACTATTGGATTGAATGAAATACAAGTAATTGAGCGTAGAAAGAGTGATGTAATTGTATTGGGAAAAGACACAAGTAAATATTTTACAAGGGGAAAATTTATAATTGAGAACGTAAAATTGTTTTCACCATCGACTTATTTTGAACATTTCATTCTACATAATCATTTACAATATCTATGCTAGGGGTGAATTGATTCACCAACGCACATTAAACTACTGTATTTTTTTTCCATTTTATTTGCAAATATAGTGCAATCAAAATTTTCAACATCAATTTTTATATTACGTCACTGAAAATTCAACCTTATATATCGATTACATTTTTTATTTTCGCGTTAAACTTGCGTCAGAGTTGGAGAAAGCGGCCACGGGTTTGAGATTTTAAATTGAATTTTAATGAAACGTTTGCTCTTTATACTGCCATTTCCAAACTAACTAATTAATTACATAGTGAAAAAACAACATTACATTTAAAGTTTAAGAACAAGCCTCTTGTTCAACAGTTAACATTGTAAATAGAATTAGTTTACTACTCACTAACAATAGTTAATTACAAGGAAAACATTGTGAGGAAATACGCATGCATTTGGCATGGCAATAGTTCGTCCTATCAGGGTTTCAACGTATCGTAGTATCAGAATATACCCAACACAATTATGCACAGTGAATCGTTAGTTTCACTGTGCATAATTCAACCAAATCAGGAATTTTAAAAAACAGTTTCGTCCTTATAACAAATGGAACGTATCCCACGATGGGTTTTAAATAACGGTCGAAAACGATATTGAGGCTAGAAAATATGTCAGAAAAAAGAACAACACCCAATTCTTCAGTAGATATTTCCCTTATGTTGGTTTAATCTATGAGTTTAAGTTATGTGGAGCAAGGCTTACCAGTTAAACAACATACAATAGACAACAACGTATACTAGACATTATTACGTTTCCTATTCGCTATAGGTTTGTGCTTCATCTACCCTATACCACGATGTTACAATATAAAAAGCAAACGCACCAGTTATAGTTTCGAAATAAAAAATAAATTAGACTAAATAAATTATTTTCCTCCACGCGTCAACATTATATTATAATTCGGAATGTTCGTGGTCATCAGCTAATTGTGGTATCTCAGTCTCACCGCCAGTGTCCTCTTTAATTTCTTCGACTACTGGTTTCTCCTCCTGTTCTTCGACTTTTCCCTCCTCTTCATCAACTTGTTCTTCTTTTGCAACTTTCTCTTCGTCATTCTCTATAACCGTTTCAGTCTTATTACTCGCCTTCGGCTTGGCGGGCTTCTTCGGCCGCCATATTTTCATCTTGTTCACCAGGTATTTCACTTCCCGATCTAAGTTTTGCATTTTTTCCCTGATGCTATCTACAGTGAGTTTTATATCGTCATTCTTATTTAATGCATTTTGCTCTTGGATAGATTTATCAAGCCAACTTTTGGTCTCATCTATTTTCTTTTCGAGCACAGTTATTTCAACATCAGTAAATACGTCGCGTTCAGCATTTGCCTCCTTTGTAAGGTTCTTTGCTACTTTTAGGAATTCCTGAGAGCTATTCAGCATATTGCGTATAGCAGCAATCGCGTCCGGCCGCTCTCTATGCTCCCAATGTTTATAGAAGATGGAGTTTGTTTTTTCCTTAAGCATCGCTAACTTTTCTTCGAACAAATCAGTGGCAGCTTCATATCCATCCTCGTAAAGCCACTCAGATATTTCACTGCATAATTTTGTTACTTCTTCAATCTGCTCAGGGGTTCCACATTCGGCATATTCTTCCATGCCCATCTTCATTTGAGCATCAACAACAAAAGCTTCTAGATTATTAAGAGCAGTTTCTCTTTCAACACGCTTCTTATCAATGTTGTTAAGGTCTGAAATCTTTGATTTCGAAGCTTGAAACTGTTCTGAGTCCAAAGGTTTCAAAGTTAATATTATTTCTTCAGACTTGATAGGGTCTTTTAATACGACGATCTTTGGTTTGGGTTTACTTTCTGCTTGATCAGTAGTAGCATTTTGTTTATCTGTTGTGGTTTCGTTGCCTTTGACAGTATCATTCTTTTCAACTTCGGGTGCCTTTTCTTCTGTTTTATCGTCAGGCTTATCAGAATCCAGATCAGTACCAAAAAGTTTACTTATTGTACTTCCTATTTTTGATAGTGTGCTATCCTTGTCGTCATCTTCTTCGGTGACAGTCTTTTCAGCGACGAACTCTACATTAACTAGATGAAGGATTCCAGAATCATCCATGTGGAAATGTGCCTTGACACCTTTAGCATCAATATTTTCACCTGTATTCTTAGCTAAAGCATCACCGACTCCAGATAGCAGTACAGTGGAAAGATTGAGCGGTCCAATGTTTATAAGTTCGTTTGAAGGTATGTGATCTAGTTCACCATAGTTAACATTGAACGAGAAATCGTTAGTGTGCTTGTTGAAAGTTATCACCTTCTTTTGTGGATAGGGGTTCATACGAGCGAAGAGAATCCTTTTAATCTGTAACAACACATTTTAAAAATTATGAATGAATGACATACTATGACAAGGAATATGAAAATTATAACTACACTAACCAGATCATTAAAGTTTTAATAATATCTGTTATCGTATATTCTTAATACATATGTATAAAAAATATTTTCAATTATGCCTCTTTGTAAGATATATTATAATAAAACCAAATACTGATTCCAGTAGCTAAATAGTCATATTATAACCTAAAATACGATGTGAACCAATTTAAAAACAGTGATAAAACTTTCGATACTCACAAATTAAACCATATTCGAAAAAGATTTTTCGTTATACAAACAGCAAATGGAATGCCAATTTTGGACAAAAATAAAAAAAAGGAAAAGTTTACGAACTGTTGCAACACAATCAATATCAAAATTAGGAATGCTAACGAGTGTAAAAATCTTCAAAATTAATTCAAATAAATAACCACTTCAAAAATTTTGTAAAAACAACTTCGTACTGTTGATATCATATAAAATCAAAAACTAGTTATTAACATAGAATTACCCATTTTCCTCCACCATAAAACGGCATAAGTGAAACTAATAGTCAAAAACAACATATTGTTTTTGACTATTTAACTAATAACATATTATTCAGTTGCAATTACTTCGTATAAAGGTATTTCATCATTTTTTATGAAGTTTATATAAACTAACCAGTTTATCAGAGCCATCGACTTGTCGCGTAAATATAACTTGTATGGGCAGCAACACAGCATCTCGGACGTTCAATGCGGCCACTTTGTATCCTGTTGCCAGTGACGCCGCTCTGTAGAACGAGAAATTACTTTTCATAATTAAGTTCATTAAATGTGATATAATCTTTTGAGATATTATGATTAAAAGCAAATATAGATAATATTTTCATGTTCTATAACCCATATTCAGGATTCAGGATCTATGGATATTTATCAATAGCTGCAGTCTCATCTAGGCAATGCTGTTTAAACAATAGTAACCTGTACACAGCTCCAAGAGTAGCAGCTTCATCAGCGTTGATAGACTTTGAAGGCTCATGCCCAACAGTGTTTCGCAGTATGTCTTGCACTGCGGGCACCCGAGAAGCACCTCCAGCTACGATAAGTTTAGCGCCAGTGCCCGAGCCCGACGCCACGGCCACCGCTCGCTGAACGACACCAGCTACTCGTGCGAATAGATCCGAGCACAGCTCCTCAAACTCTGTCCGGGTCACCTGTTATATGAACAATTAATTAATTGAATTATCCATACTCTCGACTTCCAAATTATTATAGCTATAAACTTTTCTCTTTCTATCATACTCCATGTTTGCTAAGATACAACATACAAGCATTGTCAAAAAGTTTTTATGAATAATGTGATGTAACTTACTAAATGCTTAAAGTCCTTATCATCAAGCAAGTTCTCAATCTGTGCATAATGTTCGGAGTTAGCTGAGAGGACGATCTTCAGTCGCTCAGCTTCCCGCAACAGCTTCTCCATGGCACGAGGGGAAGCTCTCACATCACCGCCACCATTCTCCTTCCAGACTTTGATAAGGTGCTCTCGTAGGCGCAAAGTCATTTCGAAGCCTCCTAGTGTTCTAGAACAAAAAAAATATGACCAATCAATATTAATCATCAAACAAATAATATGGAGAATTAATAAACAATTTTCCAACAGATGTGAACTTCAAGACAAAGTTTATTTTAATTTAAAAAGGCAAATATTAATGATAGTGTTTTATTAACTTGTTGGTCAACTTTGAATGAGAGTCACTTTAAATTGTTGAAGCTTTAACTCCATGTACCTGCCATACTCTTTAATTATCAAACCTATTTAATTCCAATAACTTATCTACACCTACAATACTGTATCAAATTTAGGTTACAAAGTATAAACAGTACCAATTTCTATGTTATAACTCCAACCAATTGAGAACATGGTCTGGAAACTACTCAATTGCAGTACCATATGAGCATATATAGGCCATATTAGCCCAAATATTACATAATTAACAATAATATGTGAAATCATTTACCTGTCATAAGCCACACCAACAACTTGCAGCTGCGGCACAGTCTCCACATAGCCCTTCTCCTTGATCTTTACAGTCTTGTACTCAACTAGGGCTGCTTTAGTGGAAGCTGCTCCCATGTCAAAGAACAAAGTGTGCCAAGAAGTTTCGTTTATTTCCTAGAATTAAAAGAATATTCATTTAATTTATGGCAACGTTTTAAAATTACATACAAAATATTATATATAACTACATGAGAAAATATTCAACTGAAATGCAAAGTCTGTGTTACCAAAACTAACCATACCAGTGTCTACCAAAAAAGAAATACATGTCCAGTTATGATACTAACCTTTCTTCTGAAAATGCCATAGTTAATAGCAATAGCAGTATAATCATTAATCAGTTGTAAGACATTCAAGCCAGCGAGGGTGGCCGCCTCCTTCATTGCCTTACGTTCAGCCTGGTTGAAATAGCCAGGGATGGTAATTACACATTCAGATATTTGTTGTCCTAAAAAAAAAAATATTTAAGCAAATTGTTTATTCATATTATCTACCCCCTTATTTAATCATGTGATGACTTTGTGAGACCATGTAATTTCAAAACAGTTTTGAAAACAAGAAGGCAGTCACAAAATATATACCCCATTATTAAGATATCACATATCTGTACCTGAGATTCCTTCAAAGAAATAAAATGACCTATTCAATCAAAATATGAAGAAAAAAAATTAAAAAGATGATGTATATTAATAAATCACACATACCATGACTGACTTCAGCAAACTCTTTTGCCTTAGCCAGCAGCTGAGCCACCAGCTCCTCAGGGGTGAACCTGGTTTCCTCATCATGTACAAACATTGGTGTACCTCTTTCTGATTCAACTATTTCATAGTATGGGAAGCGCTCTCTGAAAATATATTACAAATTAAGAGTACAACACAATTATTCTTTATTGTACTATGAAAAAAAACCGAAATGGAAGCAATATAAATTTTCCTTACTCTCTCAACTATTTTATAATATGGAAAGCACTCTCTGAAAATATGTTATAATTACAAATACATATGTACAACACAATCATTCTTTATTGTACTAGTAAAAGACAGAGTAACAAAAACTACATAAATTTGAAGAGATGGGAAGTACACAAATGGTGGTCCTATTGCTAACAATTGATATACATTAAAAGCTCCTTATTCACGGTTGATACATTCCATAAATATGCCGCAAATACAGACACCGCAAATATGGAATGAGTATAGAATCATAGTGGATATGTTCCAAGGTTCCAAAAAAAAAAATTGTATGATAAAATTAAGTGAATTAATTGAAAAATTTGCAAAAAAAAATCAATCTTTATTGTCAATTTTAGACAAATGTTTAAAAAATAAAAGTTTAAAAAAAATTAATTTTTTCTTGCGTTCAGTTTCGGTTAAGTCATCTTGGGGACCAAGCAACTCCTGAATATCAGTTGATTCTATCTGCTCAATGCCATTTCGCTATAGTCCCTTTGCAACTTCAACATCTGCAGTTAAATTTTGAATTTTCATGGATTCTTCATCATTTCCGGCCGATACTAAAACGGCGCATTAATAAAAGACACAGAATCTTTCTGTGTTTACCGATTGCATAAGCAAATAAGAGATTTTTAAACACATTTTTCAAACGCGACTATTGAAAACGCGAGTAAGCAAACCGTAAATAAGGAGCTTTTACTGAGTATTGATGTAGTATTGATGTACATTTCCCAAAGCAAAAGGATAAAGGATGACAAGCTACAAAAGACTGCAGGCAGATGCTGGATGCGGAAAGCCGAGGACAGGACGCAATGGCGCTTATTGGGGGTAGCCTATGCCAGCAGTGGACCAAGATAGGCTGATGTCTATGAATGTTTGGTAACTCTTTGTAAGGTAATTCACCTTTTATCATCATTAACTCATATCACAGGATGACCGAGATTTCAGGATGGGGATATTCAACAATCGTTTTAATAGTTTAGGAAAATAGACTTGAACTAATGAAACATAACATGCCAGTAATCCCCAAATGCTTAGGCGGATGAGTGTAATTTAATGTCATATATCACCAGTTACCTTTATGTCCTTCAAATGGTCAGCCCGAGGCCATACACCAGGCTCAGATACATACTCCAAATCACTACTAGAAATTTCTACTAGAAAATACAAGTTAGATCTAATATTAGACCCAGAATTTAAACCCATGTATTATCAATCAGCGGTTATACTTGCAACTATTTGGACAATGAGGCAGTTTTCCTGAACTAAATGAAAAATATCAATAAACAGTATCACTGGGAGCGGGCATACCAGCTAGAGTGCTCATTGGTCATTGGTCTTATTATGTACATTTTAACAAATTAATGTAAAAAAAACGAATACATACTATAATAGTATATCTCCTCACAAAATATCACTGTTTAGCATGTAAGCAACAATTTACACTAATTTTTTACATTCAATGACAGATGTCACAGACTGATCAGTTCAAGGTTGAATTGTCTTCATCGTGAGTAACCTTTGCCGCTGAGTTTACTTTTAATTATCATTGAAAAGTTATTCAGTCATACTTAAAATTTCCATGGGAGAAATACTGTAAAGGTGTACAGATTGCCTTGCAAAATAATTACTTTTTGTGAACAAGTAAGATGTACAAAAAATAACTGTTTAGATCTAAGATAAATAACTGTTCTAAGGTACCATATAGATGCTCTTCAGATTTTTTTAATTTAGTGGTATTGAACATACAAATAAAATAAAATATTCAAAATGATTTAATATATAAAGAATTAAATTTGAATGCCTCGTTGTTTGAGCGGTTGTAAGTGTGACTGCCAATCAGGAGGTCCTGGGTTCAAATCCTGGGTTGAGTACTATTGGATATTTCTAATGTAGAATTTCTAGTAGTGACTCTGAGGCTGGGTCTGTTCCTGGTGTATGGCAATAGGCTCACCACCGACTGCTTGGGACATAAATGTAACTGATGGAATGTGGAAGTGTACTGCAGTCCTCTGTCTATCCCTTCAGGGATTACCGTACACAGGTGTATTACAGGTGTGATGTTATATTATAAATTCATACATTTTTCATTTTAAGAATATCAACAGTGCCAACACAGTTACTGTGCAAGATGGTTGTGATCCTTGACTATAAAACATGTACAAAAAAGAAACACGACTTTCATATTACACTACTTCCATGTGGTAACAATGGGTACCATCCACTATGTATGCCTCCAGTATAGGAATGATACCATTTACTTTGAGCGATCACTGGGTAAGCCATCACCTACCCCACATTAGAGCAGCACCATTCCAAATTTAAATAGAAAAAGAGTACACCTCTATCGGCTCTATTGTTGTGCACACTTAAGCCGGTTTTCCACCGCGAGCGGAGTGGACCCATTGAGGACTCCATTCACCTTGCAAAACAAATCTGCATACTTGTCCTTTCCGTCCAACTATTAATTGGTGGAAAGACAAGTATGCAGTTTTGTCTTGCGAGGTGAACAGAGTCC
>DWEC01000060.1:0-23901 GCA_018245735.1 Microceris miodesmiata
GGCGCTCATTGGGGGAGGCCTATGTCCAGCAGTGGACTGAAATAGGCTGATGACGATGACGATGACGAAGATGATGAGGAAAATAGAAATTATCATAAAATAAAAGAGAATGTGAATTATTAACCTGGTCTGAACTTTTAGCTTTCCTACATACTGTAGGTACATTGCAACTGATTGTTGGAGAAAATAAAACTATTTTTATTTTTTAATTGCCTCTCACTTCTCAAAGAATGAATGCAGGACGTGGTTACTTCTTAAATAGGTGAACGCTATTGGCAAATTTACACAAATTAAATCTTTAAAAACTTGGTTTGTTCACCCGATTACACCTTCAATTGGCATTGGAAAATTGAAAGTTCCAGGTCTAAAGGAAATGCAATGAGATATGGCTGAGTAGTGGGACAAAAGTTATTGCAACTACACAGACAACTCAAAAATACATGTAATTTAAGCCATAAAGGTAGGGGTTCGGACGCAAGGTGAGGTCTCAATCTTATTTTCGATGTACATAATAAGACTATACAAGATGGCGGTGCGTGTCGGCACTTGTCACCCGCTGCCATCCATCATGGCGCTCCCGCCAAATGCACTTTGTTCCTTGAAACAGATCAATGTCAAATTGTCATTTTCACAAAATTATGGCGAGAATTACATTTTTTTTAATAATGTTAAAAAGAATTATATTAGATTGTTCCTGTCATTAGTTTATGAAGAAACAAATTGATAATTTAAAATATTATAAGCAAGGATTTTAAAATAAAATTGGAAACACGTAAATGTTTCTGTTAATCATTTTCGCCTGAGCTTGGAAATAATTTGGTGATCATTGGTAAGAGGTAAAAATTAAACAATTTTTTTTTATACGTTTTGTAAAATTGCTGTAATTACTTACATGTTGTTGTATTTTGAATTTAATTTTTAGAGTTTCATCTGAGCTAAATGTGCTCGGAGTGGCATTCTGAAAGCGGAGGCAACCAATGCTTATAGGACAACAGTATAGAAACGGTAGATAAGTTCTGATTAGATATGATCTCTTGGGCCACTTATTTGTATTTTGTATCGTACACTGTTTTAAGAGTGAATCTGAGAAAGTAATTCGGTCTGTCGCCCACGCGCCGGCAAATGGATTTTCCCTGTCGCCAGTCAATATAGCCGGAGTGCCACTTTGTGGTTATTCCGCTCTACAACTGAGTAGTGCTATTGTAACGACTTTCAAGTGTTTCTGGCCAAATTAGTGTTCGTAGTTTTCATTTATACAACTATTTGTTTGCTCCACATTTGTGAATAGTCATAGTCACAATTTTGTAAGTCATTATTGTCATTGCCACGTTTAACAAACATAAGTGAAAAATTTGTCCCACCCTTTTCTCCCATTAATAATTGATGTTCTGATGACTGTTCATATGCTCACAGCATATGCTAAGAATTGAAAAATCAAGACTTGGGGATTTAAACTACGTATAGCGATAATCGACCAAGGGCTGTAACATGAAATAAAATCCTAATAACAATGAACACATTAACAGTAGTTTTAAAATCAAACTGACAAGGAATAACTAAAAAGAATAATATTTTTAATTATTATAAAGACAGATTTACTGGAAGAGTTTAAGGTATACATGGTCCTCCGATCATGTGTTCTCATGGCTTTAGGAAGACTGCGGAAAACCATTGCATTTCAAAGGTCAATGTTGTTCAGGTTACATCAATCGGAGGAGATATATGTTCACGATTAAATGATTTTCCGAAGATGATTAATAGAGCTAAACAAAATGTCAATTAAAAGTTATCAACGTAAGATAAAAGTATCTGTAAAGACCAACAGAAATCCGTTGTGCGTGAAGATGATAAGCGTACTTCGCGATAAGTACAAGCAGATGTTTCGTACAAATGAACTGCGGCGAAACTTGGTGCCGTTGGAATGTATAAATTAATTAAAAACTGCAATAAGCTTCCGCGTGCGCTACTTTCGTGTTGAATTTATTAGCCTGTTTTGTTCTTTTTTCAAAAGATACGAAATGTGATATGTTGGAGCACGGCGAACAGTCACTCATACAAATTACACGAATTTGTAACGAATTTTATGGTTCCAAATTAAAAAGCTTCGTTATCTGTTTTCGGAATACCGTAATTAGAATAATATTATATAATTTAAATAGGATAATTTAGGACGTCATATTATTCCATGTCAAAGCATTCTGAAACGGAGCGAATGTCTAATAAATGTTAATAATTATCATACAATCGCACTTAAATTTTTTGAAGCTCATAATTCAATATTATTAGTGTTATCTGAATAAAGATTACCAAATGACCAAGGGAGACCTTCAACTGAATTCGAGTGTCACGAAAACTAAAACCAAAATACTAATTAGTTCTTTATACATCTCTTTGACCGCCATCCAAAACCTCAACTAAAACCCTCTCTTTAGATTGCAGACCAACGGATGAAAAAGTTTTTCAGAGTGACCATATTAAGCGTTTATGTAATACATATTTTGACGGAAACCTCTATCAATGTCTGACTATTTTCATTTGTCAAAAATAGCAGGGTCAATTAGTTCGTTTGACAGGTGTAATGATATTCGTCATAACTTAATAGCAATAGTGCTTCTTTCAAAACAATTCTACAATTTTCAAAATAATTGGGTTCTCGAGTATTTAGTGAAGTACTTTGGGAGTGCTATGATTAGTATTTGGCTCATCACCATCTATTCCATGTTACGTAATCGTAACTAGTGAAACGTGGGAGTGTACTACACTCGTCTATCTACTCATTCGGGGACTACAGGCGTGGTGTAATTTTGTTTTATAATCAGCATTTGCCTGCAATCTATTTCATGTTATACTGCTAGATCTAAATCGAAATTGCGGGAATCCTGAAGCATAATCTATTTACTTTGGTGAATATATGGATCTCAATGCGGAAGTCTCGGGTTCAAACAAAAAGTGGGCTATAAACTTAAATATCACGTGTGCTATAACGGTGAAGGAAAATATCGCGAGATAACCTGTACATCTCAAAGTTTTCCATAATATTTTCAAAGGGGTGTGAAGTCTAACCAGCTGACCAGCAGTTGGTCACTGTGGGAGATTATGGCCTTAACTCTTATCCTTCTGGGAGGAGGCCCATATCATAGAAATATCATAGGTATCATAGAAACAACGGAAAGAAGATAGTTGATGTTGACGACGTATAAGTAGTCAATCGGTTTATCGGAGTTTTAGGGCTGTTTTCAAGTATTTAAAGAGCTCAAAGTGTTGGTGCTTAAATGAAACAAATAAGATCATAATTTATATCAAATAGACACTTCAAGCATTGGAACGCTTGTGAAAATTTTCTACTGGCAGGTACATGTCTGAAATATATTTACAGATCGCATGAAATCTATAACCGTCACAGGGCTAAGAGCACATAGCCAATATGTACGATATAAGTATTGCCAGAATATATGTGAAGACATTAGTTTACAATATTTAAATAATATTACTTACAGCTCTTATTTTGGTGTTTACATCACGACCGTTAAAATTATCAAATTATTATGTTAAAACAAATTCTATTACCCTCGTCATTATGTCCCGTTACAGGAACATGGTCCCGTTTCAACGAACAAAGCGCATTTCATTTGGCGGGAGCGCCATGATGGATGGCGGCGGTTGACAGGTGACGTAACGCACCGCCATTTTGTAACGCCGTGTAACAGGAAAAATTGTGTTTATATGTATGCGAGTAGGAGCCAGCATTAAAATTGGCACCTGATATCTTTTATGCATAGCGCCACCACAGCTTTTATCTGCGACTTCGGTGGTACTAAATTTCAATTTAAGTAAATGTTTAGACGTGATTTTTTGATATGAGTAATGTATGCGATATTAAATAATTTCAAATAATATTACGTTTAAATTGGTCTTGCGATGAAATCCCTGAAAATTTTGATTTTGTATCAATAAATCAAATAATTATGATAAATTATGTTAATAGAAGTAATATATGTAGTTCTAGTATGTAGTTGCGGAGCTGCCATCTAATAATAATAATGTAAGTATATTTATTTTATGACTATTATAATTGTTATATATCATAGAATAGCGTATAATTCGTATAACATTATAATAGTCGTACAATAATTATGATTTCAAACTTTAAGCGCTATGTTATTATTCAGCTTCAGTCTTTGTTTTATACGTGTTTACTGGCGCAAAGAAAACCTAGAAATATTTCAGTGATAAAGCTAACAAAATATTAGTACTTAGAAATACTTCAAAGCTTAATAACATTACTTCAAAGTGTTCCACAGAAGCAGTCAAATTAGGTACGTTTGCCAACTAAGTGGCAATTATTTCTAATAAAAAGTCGCAATAAAAAGAGAATACATCTTTGAATACATACACATGTAGTATCTTAAATAATGTCTGATAACATCTCGAAATGTAGAATATAGTATATTATCTCGGGATAGACTAAGTCTCTTCTATGATAACCAGACGGCTGGTAGAACTAAATATACAAAATGTTAAGAACCCAGATTTCAATACTTTTACACTCAGGGAATAAATACTAATGCTTAATACATGAACATTTGATCTGGTGGGAATTGATCCTAGAAGCTTGATCCCGCTAGTCGTGGTTGCTATATACAAAGGAAACAAGCCAGTCGCTCTTTTAGCTTAACGACTACGGTGTTTAAACAATTATATTTAAATAGCGATACAAATAAAAACAAGAATTTTGTGCTATTTTTTCGTGTAAATTTCTGAAAATCAGTCTTACCGTTATATCAGCCGCATTTGACAAATATTGTTTCAATAAACTATAATTTTAGCGAATATTACAATTCAACTGACAAGTTGCTGCGCGACGGTAGATGAATATAATTTTAGGCGTTTTTCCAAATGTAGCTAACATACAAGCGATTTATTTAGGGAAATCGAGTAGATAGCTAGAAATATCGACGATTCAGAATGTGACACATGATTGACGCGGCGATTCAACATAAATCTGAATAGTTTCGATGAAAATAACGAATGTCATTTCGACTTTCACGTCACGTTCCTACACGCAGGTCACAAGACGCGTTGTTCTCAACCGTAGCATTATTCCAGCCCGCGCCGCGACCTGAATCGCTAATTAGTTCAGCGATTGAAACGAAAAACAAAAGTCATCGTTACAGTCGAGTCTGATTGTTGTTTTCGTGTAGAAGAATAGAGCTGATTTTGTTTTTGCCCGTTCTTGTTGTTAGCAGCCAGTAATTAATAAGACTGGGTTCGGTTTGCTCTAATTTAACTCATTTGGTTGATATAACTGAGAGGTTCTGTATATAGATATACATAAATATTGTATAATATGTTGATGAGGACGCTTAGGATCGTTTTCAAAAAAGAAATATTTTTATAGGAATATTGCACGAGAGATAATAAACCGTATTTTATCAAACTTATAATAAGAAAACTTACATAATCTGCGTTGTAAGAGCTATATGTTATTTATAATAGGTGAGTATGAATAAATTTCTTACGCATATGGCAGGCTTCATAATAATTTTCAGAGTTAGTAATTCGAGGTGAAATTACTTCGCAGGCTCACGCTGGCGCTACCTGCGGAGTGATAGAGTCTGTCGGTTGATAGCGGTAATTTATGACTCTATACTTGGATTATATAATTAAATTTCACTCTAGTTGGAAATTTTGGATCTGCTCGTATGAAAATCATAATATATCACAGATGTAATCTCTTGTGTGATTTCTATTTTTTTGGAATTGTTTTATATTAAGTGATGAAGACAGTCGATAAATAATTTTTAATTTTATTCCATGGTAAAGTCAACATTTCAGGGTTACTATTGGTCAGGAAGCTGTTCTGACCCCAAATAACAGCTTGAATGGAATATCGACATGTTCGTGGTGCCATTCCACGACAGACGAGTTCCGCATCCATCAAATTCCACATCGATTAAGCAGGATAATGTACGGAACATAGCTGCGAGGAAAAACTGATAAGCAATTTTAAGGTTCAACACAATATCAAATGTTTTGCGAAATTACACAATAAATTGTCGTTTTTCTTGTCACCATTTCTGTTTGAATGTTCTCATATTTTATAACATTCACCCTACTTTGTTTCAGAGAAAAAGCAGCCGAGTTTAAGATTACGTAACAAAGTGTAAACATACTAAATTAGATATTATACAGTTAAACTAATTTCAGCTACATCAATAAATCTTCAGAAAACGGTTAATTGGGCCTCTGAATATACACTGGGTATTAGCGCTAATTAAATCCTTGCATTGTCCAATAGCAAGTTTTAGATAATACCTTTTCTAAACATAAGAGGGGGAGGGCGCGGGAGGGGGCAATGGGTTCTACACGTTAAAATCCCGGTAAAAATCACGACCAACGGTTCGAAGGTCCCCAATTCCATCCTGACCGGGCGGACGTCTTTATGTGGAATTTTGTTTAATATTTTTGATGTAGGTTACTTTGTATTTGGATTTATACATGTTTCGAGGGTAGTCACTGGTGTATGGAATTGCAGATAATATTGAGGCATCCTAACGTGAGGCTATGAATAGAATCGACATGATTATTTAAAAACTATATGAAAAAAGTATTTGACAGTAGGTACATGTTAAGATATAAAAAATCAACATAATTTTACACAACTACAACTACAACATAAATTTAATAATTTGATCCATGAGGCATTACTTACGTAGAGATAGAGGAGAGTTCCTTAATAATGGTAATTTATAACTTAATGTAGTGTTACTCAGCCTTGGAAGGTTACTTGTAACATATTGCAAATGAAGACTGCGGGTTACTTGCCACTCCACTGAAGATGAATCAAATTATAATAACACTATATTAAACTTTTCAACGAAAAACATGACTACACGAATGATAAATATATTTTCTTTAGTAGATAATTGAGTTATTGATTTGATGATTTGTTCGTTTTACAATAGAGAACATGATTTAAAATCTTTTTGGTATGAGATTACCTATTTTGGAAACGCTGTAACGGCTATGGTGAAATATAGTTTATTAATTAATAATGAATGTCAATCCAATTATTTAATTCCAGTTGTATAGCTAATAGTCAAATATAAAAGTGCAGTATATGAAATTCGGATAAAAATTTGTATTAAATGATGTAGTTAAGAAGCCCACATTATTAGTATTTTATGAAGCAATATTCAGTCAGGGTGTCTGTCAGAATCAACTGAAATGTAGCGTTTCTAGTCGCTTAAAATTAAATTATTAATTCGCTCATAATTTATACCTTTGCCCTGAAGTTTTGGTATTATGAAATTTAATAATTTAAGAAGATAGCTAGTCTTCGTCTTGCCTAGGATCTCAATGGAATTGGGGGGGATACATATTAATAAGTCTCGTCTAAGACATAATATTACGAGTATCTGGCTATTGAGATAAACAAATGAATACAAATATCAAAACATCACTATTTCTATAACTAACGAATTGTATTTGTTTATTAAACATTTAGACGTACAAGATAGGTGAAGAGGTTAGGTTGGGTTCGATCCGCGCGTGTTGTCAATATGGCGATTGTATAATCATATTTAACACTGCTTTCAGGCTGGCACAATTCTCTGAGATTTGTGCCAGCCTGAAAGTTGAATCAATTTTAATGACGTAGTCGAAAATAGGTTAGGGAAATTATAAATTACTTTCACGTGTACAACAGTTTGGTATCCAATGTTCGTAGACTATAATGTTTTCTCTACTCCTTTCTGTTTCTGTTCACTAATAATTCAGATTGAGTGTAGAACAACAATGCTGTAATACATTATCCTCGAGAAATCTTCAAAGACAAGCACCGGGTCTTGATAGTGCGGTGACGATCATTGAGCGTGCGGGTGTATTGTATCAAAGATTATCTCATTAACTTCTCTTGTGCCACCCGTTAGCGCTTCTATGTTCACTTTGTCAGTGCGGCTTATGAAAATTGAAACATAATGTAGGTTTCCTTGTATTAGTTTGTTTGGAGGTTTGGTTCATTTTCTACTCGAGACAGATATTTCAGTGGTGACGAATGCTTGTTCTACATACATATATGTAGGTTAGGTTAAGTTAGGTTAAATCTATCTATATAAGATATACAAGATTAAGATAGATATATTTTTTTATCTTAACAGCTCAATACCATAGGCTCTGTCTAATTAAGGCTCAGACGGCCATGTACGAATTGATATTATCGTTCATGTATACATGTATTCAGATATATGGCTACAAAAGGCAACTGGTAGAACATACGTCTACGGGTTTCAGAAATCGCCAGAATTCATCTCAGGCAAATCGCAATTGGGGCGGACGTCGACACGCGTAAAATGATGTTCTCTATTCGTCATTACTAAGTGGACCCTATAAAGAATATTTTCAAATTTTGCTTTATAAACATTATTGACCTATTTCAAACGCACCGACATATACTATTAAAATCTAAGCACACTTTTATAATGTGGAAAATAATTTGTACTGATCGTTCTTCTAGTGCAATTGAAGGAGTATGAGTGGGATAAGTACTAAATGGATAATTAAAGCAGTCGGAATAGTTCAGAGAACTAATACGAAATACTATTGTTATAGACAGGTGGTAATAGCTGGATGGCTAATATCTATTATTTCTCGGTTAGCATTATCTAAGGGCAAGAGCAAATCAATAGACAAGAAATAGATTGAACTAGAAACATGACGTTGAAGTTCAACAAGTTAGCTGGAGCGTTCCCCGTGTACGGAAACTTAGTTTAAAACTACACGTGAACTTTGGGTAAATTAGATTTGCTTTTATATCAAGGTGAAGTTATCGACGCAGAGTATGCTGCCAAACAGATTTTGTCATCAAATTAGTTGCCAATGTGTTCAGACTTCGAAGGACTGAAGAGTTTCGGGTTTTTTAAACGGGTGTAGTGATTTTGATTTTGAACCCCGTGTTTCGGCTGTCGAGCCCCAGTGTTCTTTTACTATTTACGAGCTGTTACCCAGGACTACGTTCGCGGGTACTTCATTTATGGGTTTTTCCAAATTAAATAATTTGTAATGTAAATAATAATTTCCAATGTAAATAATAATTACCTTTGTTACACCTTATAACATCAACTGTCTCTGAAAGTCCTGTCTCTTAAAGTCCCGCCAAACCCACTCCTGCCATATTGCCTATTATGGGCTTTAATTATTATACTGAATCTTACACAAAACCGCTTATATGACAGTGAAAGTCCCATTGAAATCGGTTTCGTGAATTTCGAAATAAAACGGAACAGACTGGCAGACAAAAAAATGTTTAAAAATCGAATATTCATATAAATATAAAAAATATTGAAATATTGAAGTTACTAATGTGTCGCCAGCCTTATATAAACATATACATATTATACACATATATGTGTAAGTATGTATAAAGTTGTGCTTTAACGTATAGTTTTGGGAACTTTAGCAACATTGTTCTACCTTGAGCTTAAACTTAAACCTTGCGATCTCTTCGTTTTGTTGTAGGTCACTAGGGAAGAAGATGGAGATGGTATAAGACAACCCCGTAACGGAAGACTACGCCTGATTGCATGATAAAGACTAGAAAATAAGATTTATTCTGTCTGTATTACATTTTATGATGTTTAGTTCCACATATTGCCCACATATGGTACTTTTTTCTAACGTTTAGATCTATAAATGATTCCTACGCTATTTTTTATCTGTTATTCTACGTTTATATATTGTTCAAAAATATATTGTGCATAGCTACTGCCCTTTCAAAGCTCAAACTGCCTCCAAATGAAAATTTAATAAAATTGTTCCAGCGGTTTTCAACAAAAACAGTGAAGTAATTATAATTTCACTAACAAGGTTAGTCTTCCATTATTCTGTACAATGCTTACGCTTAACGTTCAAACCATATTGATGCAAACTGCTGCTTAATTTGACTTTATACACCTCATCCATTAGAGCAAGAGAAGAAACGAGAGCAATTTTCGTTATCCTTTTTTATAATGTATTATCATTACATTAATTAAAGGCATTAAAATATTACCTTAGCATGAGAAAGGGCTGGCAAGACATTCTGGTATGGTAACATGGTAGTAATGTCTCTGGTGTTGCATACATCCATAGGCGACGATGACCATTTACCGTTTGCCTGTTTGTCATGTTATGCAATGATAAAAAAATGCAAACAAGTTTGACGTTTGTATTTGTGAGAGAGTCAAAGCTTATTATAGCTATTATTTTATACATCTTCTTTTTAGTTAGGAAAATAAATGATTTTATAAGGAAAACTTATATTTATGTATTTCTTTGTTATACGATTTGATTTATCACATACGTCATCAGCCTAAGTTCACTGCTGGACTAAGATCTGACCTGAGGAAAGTTTCCCCATAATTTCCATTCATACTTTAATTTATCAACAAACACAGCACACCCATAACAGGTATATTCCCCAAATTTCCCGTTCAACTGACGCACCGGATGCGACATTTCCGCTCGTTTTGCAATCTTCCGGTTGCCGCTGCCGCGTCGACGGCTGTATTCAGAATCGAACCAAGCCAAACCGAACCGGTTAAATTGGTGGTATAAACCATTTACCGAAAAATATTCCATTCCAATTCAACAATTTAAATCTTTTTGTGAGTTTTGACATGGAATTTACTAATTCTGACACATAATTGCTGTAAAGCAATATATCCTAATTGGTTCCAATAACGGCTTGTGTTGTTGGTGATTTTCATGACTACACGGTTCTTAGTATTTCAAGAGTGTAGTTCGAGATCATATAATCAGTCGAGTCTATACTAAATTTAGTTTAACAAATTACAAATTAATGCATTATTTATTCTCATTACACCTCACACGATGCTCAGGGTCATCATACTATTGGCGTGTAACATTGTTCTCTGTTCAATCAGTGATGTTGGTCTGCTCATTTATGTTTTTATTAATATTTACGTATTCAAACAAAAAAAGAATGGAGTGATATATTTACATACGTAATGCTAATTTCTAAAGAAACCTCTTCCAGCAGATCTGTGACTGGAAAAGTGTTTTCCATGGTAGCGGCATAAACATGCATTCATATAGTACTGAAAAAACTAAATATCAGAATGTAAACACATATCAATAAACTCTTTAAATAATAAGCATTTAAATATTAAATATATAAGTAGGTATATCTTTTTTTTATTTATCTTTAAGGAAAACTTACAGATAATACAGTAAAGCAAAAAAAATATTTATCTATATTATTTATGTGTTTTTAGTATTATGAAATTCTACAGTGACCTTGTTTAATATCAGTGCTAAAATCTAACTTAGCGGTTACACAGGTCTCGAGGGGCGCGTTTATTAAAACTTCGCAAATATACGCTTTCACGGTTTTTCCGTGTCACAAAGGGCCGCTAAAATTTTTATGGATATTAGACATTTTTCATTTTTATATTCGTATATTAATACATGAATAGACGGATAATTTAACTGGTTTGTTGGTCTAGTAATCCAAACTGATGGTTGTATAGGGTTCAGTTATTTGCATGTGAGTTATCCCAAGGTGTTATTATTATTTCTGGAGCTTTGCTTCAGAGTCTTAGTTGGTTAAATACAGTCGTGCCTTGACATCTTATATTATATGACCACAAGATTACCGTACCATCTTGTATCAATACATCAAAATTGGAAAAAACTCTGATCATTCCTATCGACGATTGTTCTTCTTGCATTAAAAATTATTCAATATATACTTATATTATGCAGCTTGAGAAATCGATACCATCAAATCTCAGAATAGTCACATCGCTTTAGGAAACAATACAATTTTACTGTATTATTTTAATGATAGTTAAATACTAAATATAGATACAGCATATTTATAAATACAGATTTTGGCTCCCTAGTTTGTTGGTCTGTAATTTCAGTCTATAGCGCTAATCTCTGTATTTACGATAATTTAATACACTCACGGTACAGTCGTTAGCGATTTTGTCTATTGAGCCGTGACTTGTGGATTCGATATCCATCAGTGGCAAATATTTGTGGAATTAACAGGTCTGTTTGGGGTCTGGATGTAAAAATAAAAAAAACATATCTATATTTCTATTGATGGTATACCTTCTTCATATAATGTATGTTTTTATACAAGAGTAATAACGATTTTTGCTAATATTTTAAATATTTTGGATTTTTTCAGTTTATTTGATTAAAAACCATTTCACTATTTGCTTTTGATATATATAAACTAATATTGTTATGCTAATACTTTTTGTAATAAATTACATCAGATTCGACGATCTATTTCAACTGAGTTGACGAAAATACAACTAGATAAAAACGTCGAGTTTTACGAGATGATAATAGTAAAAAATCGGAGTAAGATCATAATATTATAAAGGACTGTATAGTTGTGTCTGTAATAATTAAA
Source organism: Microceris miodesmiata (assembly GCA_018245735.1). Classification (NCBI taxonomy): domain Eukaryota; kingdom Metazoa; phylum Arthropoda; class Insecta; order Lepidoptera; family Hesperiidae; genus Microceris; species Microceris miodesmiata. The sequence goes on from DWEC01000060.1 coordinate 12,428, forward strand.
ATAAATTGAAATATGAGGAAATTATCTGAAACAACAAAGTGGCTGGAAGAGGATAAATGCGAACAGCTGAAGATCTAGCTCAATGACGTTCTTGGAGAGAGACTTTAAATGTCCAGTATTGAGCGGAAATAGACTAATAGTTATGATGATCAGCAATATGCATATTTTCTAGTTAACAAATAAGAAAAACTTTGTAAAATGGTTGTGTCTTTAAATGTTTCAATCATTAAAGTTTCCCTCGTAACTTTCCCATACTGTCCTCACTACGCAAGTTTCATTAAAACTTCTTCAATATAGGAGTAAAAATTTGCAACCTCTTTTCAGTTTTAGTGACGCATTATTTAACTTCTTTAAGTATTTGTTAACGCAAAGTTTTTTTAGAGATTAACAACATCACTAAGATTGGATCGGATTTAGACGAGGACTTCGTGTATTCAATGCCATTAATATGATAATGAATATAATTATAGTCAGCCAGAAATGGTAAAAAATATGGAATAAAAGAAACAAATTTTTAACGATGATTGTAATAGATGTATTTTCGTCAATAATGCTCGTATCGGAGTAGTAAAAAACAGTAATTTACAAGTAAAGGTTGAGGAGCCTAGTTTTCAAATGTTAAGATTAAAACAATTCAAAGCAACATAATATATTAGTCATTCTTAATAAATTCCATGAAGGAAAAACTTTCGATTTTTTTTGGTTCATGGAAAAAAAAAATTGTACTTTACCAACATACATATTTTTTTGATTCATTAATTTTTACGCTAGTTTAGAATAGGTATATATTTGTACAAAAATGCATTTGTATAAGGATGTGTGTATTGGTGTAAATTTATCCATCATCATCATCATTATCAGCTTACTCCCATCCACTGCTAGGCATAGGCCTCTCCAATATACTTACATACTACATATCCGCACTTTACATAATATTTATATAATATTTATCAGCTCCCTATTTATCATGTACAGGTTCCTAATTTTGAGATCAGATATCTCTCTGAGCTTGTTCTGAAATATAATTGACGAACAATTAATATATCCAGCAGAATTATTTTTTAATGTTCTTCCCTTAACGAGATACCATTAAAACTTCCCAAATATTTTCTCGCCTTTACCCCAGCTTTAGAGAATGTTTGGGAAGCGGGGTTAAACCAAAGCCTTTATTTGAGAAGTTAAAGAGAGTTGGGGAAACACCAAACTCATTCAAAAAGCGAGAGATGCTATCTTAAATTAAAATATTCGTTGAACATTGGAAAATATCATCATCATCATCACATTACCGTTTCACTGCTGGACAGGCCGTTCCTAAGGTGTGCCACAACACCCGATTCTCTACCTGAAAAAAAAAACATTTGAACATATGTACATAATATTGTTTGTTTGGAGCACGACACATACTACTTCTTTCTTACAGTGCCACCAAATTCCATTAAATACACCAGTCATCAGCATGACAGTTCACACTACTGTTCTATACGAATTGATTGTGTATTATGAGTGATAACCAAAAGAAGTACTTTACGAGTACTGACATAGCAGATGGGGAAGGGACCGTATCCATAGCTCCCTTCCTATAATTAAAGCTTTTAAAATTCATCTTAATAATAAACAAATAACGGTTTTGATTCACTAGTAATAATGGGAGTGACGATATACGCAAAGTGGCCGGCAGTGGATTGATGCGAAGAGCTGAAGATCGAGCTCAATGGCGTGTCGTTGGATTGGATTATAGTGCCTACATATGTATGTCCGATGACAATGAGTAATGGTAGGTCCACTACTGAAATCGGCGTGCCCATATGAAAAACACCCTTTGAGGGAGGTCTATGTCCAGCAGTGGACTAAGATGGGCTGATCATGATGATGATGATATGAAAAAGGTGATGAACATAGAAGAACCAGGTCAGGTCTTTATAGATAGAGAATTTTGACACTCACGCTTGGTGCTCACCTTGTAAGGGTTCTAGCGTGATGATATAATAAAATTAAGTAAATTAATTATTAACTAACAAATGCTAGTTCAAATAAAAATAAAAAAAATAAATAAAAAAAATGTAATACTTTTTTACCCATGTTTTTTAATAACCATATTTAATGCTGTTTTTTTATCTCTGTTTGTTCATTTGGATTATTAATATTGTGCGCTTTTGTTAATTTAAATTAAATATTATCAAGTTACCGAGGCAGTCAGGCAGGTATGAAGCACGGGTTACGTTTTAGGACAAAATATCTATGGAATCAATACAAATTTAAATATACAAATTAATATCGATGGATCGCTTTAACTTGAAGTGTACGTAAATGTATTGATGTACGGAGAAAAGCTTTCATTATCACTCAAACAATTTCATGGCGCTCGGACCACGGCCATTTCGCTCTCCGCGCTGAGAGTCCAACTCGGCTTGACGAAATGAATTTTAAATACGTATTTACGAAAGTCTTGAAGTTGCGTCTCGAAACTAAAACTTGGCCGCAACGTTCTTAAGTAATTAAAAAATAAAATGGCGTATAATAACGAGGGTATTTATTCTAGCTCTGAATAAAACGAACACTCGCTCCGAGCTAGGTCCGCGTTCCACTGGCGCGCTAAACAATTACAGTTAAAATTGAAAGTCGTTGTGGATAAACTGTTTTTTTTATATTTGATTATTACTGAATTGTTTGCTACAAATGTTTATTGCCCTCTGCTTATCCCGTAAAGGATATAGAGTGAAAATACGTATGCGATCTCTATAAGTACTCAGCATGACTGTTTAGATATTCTTGTATATGTAGAATTGTTATGAAACTGGCTAGTTGGTGGTGTTAATAGCAAAAGTGATATTGATGGCTGTTGCAGGGTGAATGGTCGATGTGGTATAGAAGGTGGGGATGGTAAGGAAATATGTATAATAATGGATGGACGCCCTCCAGCTAGATGGAGTGACGATATACGCAAAGTGGCTGGCAGTGTTTGGATGCGAAGAGCTGAAGATCGAGCTCAGTGGCGTGCCATTGGAGGGGCCTATGTCCAGCAGTGGACGGGAATAGGCTGATAATGATGATGATGATGAATCGAACACAACACCTGTCGACTGGTAGTCGCGCTTGCAACCACTCGACTAAGGAGTCAAATATCTTTTTTTCACGATTAAAACCAGCCCTCATCTAAGTACCGATAGATACCGTCTATTCGACAACCTTTAATTTATTATGTATTGCAAGCCTAATTTTATAAGATTAATACATTTTAGACGAAAAATAAATAATAATTTATGAGTTTATAGCTCCTTAAGCGATTTGCTCAGTTCGTCCCGTCGCGCGTCGGACGGCAGATGTTGCGCAGAATGTACTGCTCTCACCTGGCGTGCGCACGCGCACACCCGCACGGCGCGCTTTAGGGCTGCCATAAAAAACCTAAGCTGGTCAGCGGACACAATGGAAAAAACGTCATAACACCTGTCGATCTCCATTGTTCTAATGCTCGTTTGATATTTAATGCTTTCCTAAAAACTTTTGTAGATGGAGCCCGCAGAATTTTAGTAAGGCTAACTTTTTGTTTTGTAAGACGAAGTTTTGTTTCATTATTTTCATTTTTCACTCTTATATTTAAGATATTATTGTCGTTTTGCTCATTACTACACTTATATAGAAGACTGAACCGTATTTTTAAAATATTATGTTAAACGGCTAAACTGACCAGCTGACACCCCTAGTCCAGTTGTTGATACAGTTCCTATGCCCTTGCTTATTTTTAACACAGATAATATTATCGCATCATCAAGGGGCGGTCGGACATATGATATTCCTTATGAATGATATAAAAGCTTCATATAAATAAAGCCATTCTTGTGGTAACACCTGCATGCTAGATAAATTGTATTGATTTAATATTACCGTTGATGCGGTCGTCGGTCAAATTAGACAATGCCGGCCACGATAATTTTTAAATTGTGGCCGTTAGTGGCATCATATTTTTATATGCCTACAATATTCGTAGAAAATTATTTTACTACGTATATTAATACATTGAACCTCTAATGAGTTCCAATCTACATAAACAACCTGCAATGGATATTGATTTACTGATAAGATACAGTATTAGTAATAGCGTGTATCGAGCCTAATACGTCCTACACGAATTAGTACCAAACAGTAAAAAGATAACCAGGAATGGAGCCTAATTAATACACACTACACGAATCAATAATAATGTGTAAAGACAGAGCTAACAAAAGACAATAAATGATGATAAGTTGCAATATGAACGAAAGTGTGAATTTAGCCTAGCACAATATACGGTACACGAAACTGGTAGGTGATATTGGTGTTTCTATATGTTAGTGTAGTAAATATAGCCGGCCGATATCGTGCATTTTGATGGGGTCGCCTTTGTGATGATAAAACTGTGATTGGAAGCAACGAGGGGCCACGGAAATGAGCTTATGCATTTTGTTCCCATCGGCCCGTTTGATTTAATGTTATTGCACACGCTATAAATAACGGCGATAAATAAAACCGAGTGTATCGTGTGCCGATATCATTCAATTATCAAAACATTTACACGGAATCGCTGCGGTTCTGTCGGCCCAGTTGTTAAAGTGTGCTGATTTGGGGGTTATGAGTTCGATTCTTTCAATTAATATCTGTAAACGTGGCGTAAAATTTTGTATATAATAGGGTGTTTCGAAATATTTAATACTAAGGTAGACTACGAATTATTTAGAGAAGTGCCTATTTTTTTTATTAATTTTACGAATGTGCTAGAAATTGTTGCAACCTAGTTAATTTGGCCTCATTAATCTGAAGATCGAAGATCGAGCTCAGTGGCATGGCAGGAGAGGCAGTCCAGCAGTGAACGGAAATAGGCTGATAAATTAATGATGAATGAATGAACCTTATTAAAAATATATGTAACTATGTATATTAAAATGGACTTATGTAACTAGATATATGAATTGAGACTGATTTTTTGCTGTACTTGTGATGCTGGATGCGACAAACGAAATAGTGAGCGATGAGAAAAATGTAAATTTTAGAAGTGACACTGGCTTGAATTGAATTGACAATTGTTTAAATACATGTGTAGTTCAATTGTACTATTGACGATACTTTAAATACGTGATATGACCACGTATTATATATAGCATATTTATTTGATATTTAGACATTTAACTGCGTACATAAAGGTTGATTAACGACGAAAACGCCAACAAAATGATAGACGAGGCGGTTGATTTCGCAGTTAATGAGATTTATGTAGATCGTTCGTGTGGCGCGCGGGTTGTTCTGTAAACAACGACAAATATCAATTTTCCGGTCCGCGAGTCGTGTACAATGAGCGCGGGACGCGTTCGGTGGTGACGAGCGGACGGCGAGCGGGAAGGAAATACGGTCAGCTGGGGTCGATGCTCACATCGGTGTGATAAGGAACTATCGAAAACTACTCATTTTAGTTATCATTGCATCATCAATCCATTTCTTTCATGGTGTACCTACACTCACAGGGATTCGAATCTAGGGCCTTTCGATAAGTAGTCGTGTTCGCAAATACTCGATCTACGTCACAGTTAACAATGTCATTATTAATGGTAAAAAAATTCGGATAGACTAATGCAATTATCTCAATAAATTACATATTTAAATTTTACAGAATAATTACCTTTTATTTTTAAAAAAAGTTTTGTGACGCATAAAGTGAAAAGTAACGAAGGACGAAATTAGTGCTTAATGGCATTTTCTGCTATCCAACCTTAGTCTACGACATACAATATCCTAAGCAAAGCTTAAATTATATTTTTAAAATAGGGCCCTCAGGGAGACGTAACTATTTCAATTTTCAGTAGGTAAGTGTTTTTAAATTAAATTTTTATTAATTCTTGTATATAAATAAATAATTATAATATAAATAATTAAAATATTATTAATTCCAACAATAAAAATATTTAAAATTTGATGGATTAGAAGTTGTCACAATCTTCGTGTATAGAACGCGAGATTTGACGGCATTATTTGACTACTTTCCAAGCAATTTTTCTTTTAAAAATATTTTTTATTTATTTATTTACGTACATATAGAAAAAAACGAAGGGAATGGACATAAATGGTAATAATGGAACCACACAAGGGTGCTATTTTGGTCTTGAGGCTACTTTTGGTGGTCTTACGAATAATTCAGTCGTAACTGGTGAACCGTGAGTGCACTACTATTCCTCTGCTTACCCCTTTCTGGAATACAGGCGTGATGTTATGTTTTTTTTAATTCAATCTGTATTGTTAAGAGTATCCTCCTCTTCCTCGCCTATAAATGCCATCATTGTCAATATCGACGATATCATGAGCCCGCATTAGTCCTCTGGCATTGGTCTCAAATACATAGACTTTTCCTAAGAAATTCTGTCGAGTTCTGTCCTTCACTTGCTGCAACAGCATTTTTTTGAAAAAAAAAAATTAAAATACATTCCCTTAAAATTGTTTTTATCTTTTGACACTGTGATTAAAACACATGCGGTATTAAAAGCAAAAAAATAGTATCATCAAAGTCATAAAGAAGCCAATATTGACAGTCTTGGTCGACTAAGGGCAGCAGCTCAACCTGCATCCAGAAGTTAGGATAATAGGCAAAAACCCCTCAGCGTAGATTTATGTGTAGCAGCCGATTTAAACGGTTTAATGGTATAATACCATAATAATGGTATAATACCATAATGGTATAATACCATAACCCATAAAAATAAATTTTCACATGTGTCATAAACACGAAAAGCAAAAGTTATTTAAAAGGCTTTACATAAAAGTTATGTAACATACTGCAGCATCTAATAACACTGCTGTAGGAAAAGCAAAAAAAAAACAAAGAAACTGTGGGATGAAAAATGTTTCCCCTCGGATTACGAAGTGTATTAGAATCTGAAATCCAATAGGTTCGGCCCTGTCTCATTATCTAATCTGTACCAAAGCCCTGTTAGTATTTTACGGAAGGTAAAATGACCATGCGTCGCACTGTGGGCGAGTGAATAGATGCGAATTGCGAAAATACTTGAAAATACCTGCTGTACTGGTTAAATTTTAATCTCCCATAAACTTCTCAATTTAGGATTACTTAGATCAGAAATTCTCATTTTAAATTGTCCTAATATTTCAGTGTTTCTTCCTTTGTTAATTGAATACTTTGCAATATATTTTGGTAGGTAATGTTTTTTTATTATATCTGATATATTTTATTATATCTGAATTATGGAGAGAGCGCGATGGCGCTCTTTGGGGGAGGCCTGTGTCCATCAGTGGACTGAAATAGGCTGATGACGATGATGATATCCGATTTTGTGACAGTTAATTGTTTTAAGCAAATAATATAGTCATAACCTACATGATGTATAAGACTATTAGATAATATGCATATTTAACATCAATTCCAACCAAAACATAGAATTATTGAAAAATTAAAGATGAAAAGACATAAAACAGCGTGTTAAAAACAAACTATACACGTATGATTGTTCTTCCTTTGATGTTCGATCATTTGCCGCCTTGACTTCGCTGTGACTGTTGGGACCTCAATATAAAGAACCTCGTGTAAGTACGAAACATCTGGACTATCCCGATAAATATACTTGACTTAAGCCGGTACATATGTAATGATGTGTAAAAATACTCACGAGAGATTTAAAAGTAAAATATATTCGTTTCGAACGAATCTCTTATTCTTTGGTGGTGGCACAGCTGGCTAGGTAGCCATTAAGCCTGCATACGTTGCTCTGCATACAAATTAGCTTTCGATAAAGTTGTGTCCCTTGAAACCGAACTGTCAAACGACCCGAAGCTTTTGCGAAACCCGAAAGCTTTTCCAACAATGTTAATAGTAATGTTAACAATTGTATTTGATTCCGAACCAAATTCGGCCCATACGTGAGCCAGAGGTAATTGGGTAGATAAATGTTAGAAATGGTATGCGGAATACGTAAATTTTAGCGCGGTTGTACGCAGATAGCGTAGTTACGATGACTTTTGAAATATTTTTACTTATTACAAATCAAGACAATTATAACAGAGACAGTATAACAGTAACAATTATAACAGTAACAATTATAACACAGACAGTATCAATTTTTGAAGGCAAACAAAAGGCCGTCAAATCGCTAACAAGCAATCTCTACCAGACTACCTTTGGCTAGAAGTAGATGATAATAAATTTTATATAAAATACATAATAAAAATGATTAAATAGTTTTGATTTCTATTAAAATCTAAGCTGAAATGTATAAGGACAAAAACATAATTATAATAATTAGTGTTGATTGAAGGGAAGTATTTCATTTATTTACATTATCTTTTATTGTTGGTAATAAGGGACAGATTTTATGTTATCTGTCATTTACCGCCAGTCAACCCAGATGGTGATGAGATGTTGGGGCCGGCACGTATTATTATCTTAAGCAAGTTCTTAAAAGAGGTCTGCTTTAATTCCAATAATTTGCAAATCTGTAGTATTGCAAGGGTGTATACTTTTGGGTATTTGCTCTACATTAGATTCAACGGGAGTTAGTTTAAAAAACTTGCCCTTCAATACCGGAAATAATTACTAATTGCTCTATGACGGAGGAAGGAGGTCAATGTCAACTAATTAATTATTCGACATAACTGCATCCGTTGGTTGGATGTCTTCAATAAAAAATGATTGATTTTTTTTTACCCAAACGGTAATAATTGCAACCCTTAGTCTATTGGGGAGCATTTAAAAAAAGGTATTTTTAGGTAAGAAATAAACGAGACAGTCGTATCTTATTCAATATGTTCTTGGAAACATTCCTAAAATATTTTCTTCTAGCGCCATCACTTTCTCGTTGTATACAACATACATATAATCCATTCTCCTATATTTCCCCAAGGAACATCCAGCTACAAAGAAATTTATGTTAACATAAAAATTAGTCGCTCAAGAGTTTAATGTTCTGAAATTCAAGCGTTATATTAAAAGTATTGACTTCTTTATACAATTGAGATGAAAGGTTCGACTACGATTTGTGGTCGTATTGCCAAGGTAACTCAATATTTACGATAGTGATATTTTCTTCTTAGGAATCATCACCATTTCATTTGCTAATCAAATAAATTTAGGGTGGACGCAAAATATATTACCCGTTATATTGTATTAAATATTAGTAAATCTATACTTGATATTAAAACCTTGTTTCATATAATTATAATTTTATTTGTACTGTAATATGTATATATGTAATACTTATGAATAAGTTGGACTTTATATTATTCTCCTTGCTTCACATCACCATATGATCTGTCACGGAATACTACCAGGGACGTACATACATATTTTGATCTCTTTTCTTTATAACCTATGTCACTACTTGTGATAAATAATAATGTTCTTATAAAGTATTTTTCATCGTCATAAAATGTTTGAACGATATCAAATGGTTTCTTGTCACCTGTGCTGCCGTTGGCACTTTTAAACTTCAATTGACTGCTACACTATAGTCAGATGTAGGTTTAACCATTCTTTACTTTTCACACGTACATCTAACATTCTCATCTCCGGTGCATGACTTCATTTTCCACATTTTATGTGTTCCAAGAGTCTGACGTATATAATCAAAGCGCTTTTTATGCCTTCGTAAAGGTATTCCTTGTTTTATGTACAATATTTTATAATTAAAGATATATTTAGGTTAGGTACGTTTCATGTCTTGTCTTATGCCAATTGGGTTTATAATATTGATCTGACATTTGATTAAATTAGGTTTCTTATAACAAGTGGGCATCGTCGTCTATAACATTAAAAACGTCGCCGATGCATCGTCGGCCATAATGGAGTGCTCTTTTTGCACCGTTTTTGAAGAGTTCTACGACAGCGCTGGAATGCCCGGAAGGAAGATCGTTCTATAACTAACATGCGATTTTTTCGTTTGCTGATTCGGTGCTTGATATTTATAATCTTGTATAATCTATTGTGGCAAGCTGAGGACAGGGCGCAACGTCGCTCATTACCTGTGTCCAGCAGTGGGCTGACGTAGGCTGATGATTATGATAATGAAGGTGGAGGTGATGATGATGATCATCTATTGGAAATTAAAAAGATTTATGTTTAGTATACCCTGCCCTCACATCGTGCCTCCTGTGTCTACAAAAAAGCTATTAATAACCTGTGCCAGTTCACGGTTACAATTTTTACTTGAAACGTGTAAAAATTTTGAGATTTTTATGTATGCATGTATGTATGTATGGAGTCGTGACAAAATGTATCAACTTTCGTGCGTTACGGAGTTCGGAACAAATTCGTTACAGCAAACAAAATGTGTGACCAATGTATAGGTACATTTCCTTGAAATTTTGCTTGTGTGTCCGGTTAGAGTAACAAAACTTTTGAAGGTTTGGACGGAACTTTGGCTTGGCAGGTCTAAAACCACTGTACCAAGAGGCTTGACTACATTTCTTTAAAGTTTATTGTATTATGCATTTCGCTATCATTTTTCCGTTTTGTAGTTGTATTCAACTGTTTTGAGCCCAGTGCAATGTTTTCCTATTCTACTCCGTCATGTAAGCCATCATCTCGACATTCACTATTTTCTTATACTTATCATCTTTTCTTCAATACATCCATGTTCCTCTTGGTTTTCCACTTCACCCAAAGCCATTTACAATCAGATTATTTTCATGCTTGTTGTCACAGGATCTTCATCCTTATAATTCATCTATTACAATCCTACACTCATCTATTACAAAAATAAAAATCGTTTATGTATTTTCAAACGTCAAATATTATGTATTATCTATAAACACATTGCTCTATGGTTTCTACTATTGTTTTCGAGCACGTGTAGCTATGTATGCGTGTCTTGTGTCGCCAAACCAAGTGTCGCGCGGCATTGGTGTGAAAATGGCATAAAAATCAGCTCCTATTGTTCTTAGGTCAGCGGCTTGAACCGGAATTCACGGAACAAAGCTTTAGTTAAGTGGGATCTGCGGAGTTCGTAACTATAATGTTATTTACTCAGTTATCTTTTAACACCCAACTTTTAAACCGACTAGCGCGGTTTAATTAAGACTTAATAATGCAATAATGTGCATTGCATAGATAGAAGCTAAATCATTACATAGAGACATTATGATTAATTCGTGTGCAATTTAGTTTGTATTGCTAACGTAGCGATAAATTTAACAGATAACCAATGCAATAGCGGGTCTTAATGAAAGGGATGTAATAGAAAATGGGTTTATGTTAATTACATGTCCATTTAAAGTATCCAAAAACGAAATAGCCAAAATAATGTTATGTTGCAGAGGCAGTTTGATCAACATAATACTAATAGGAGGTCTAATTAAAATGAAAATATGTGCTATCAGAGCCGTAATTCCCGAAGTCGGCAGAAGAGTGTAGTTCACTCCTACCAGTTACTAACCAGTCACTAACCACACACACACACGCACACACACGCACACACGTGCATGCGCACGCAGACGCACGCGCACGC
>DWEC01000061.1:0-23893 GCA_018245735.1 Microceris miodesmiata
ATATATTCATAAATCTTTAATATGAATAATATTTCATAGTATTTCACACATGTTTTGTTTTATAATGTAATCATAATATGCTGTATCCTATTGAGTAAGGCCACTATGATGCCTTGTATATATATGCGTATATATGCGTCGTTCATCCTAGTATAAGTAAAGATTTTTCAGGTCATTCTTATCAGTTTTGTGATCGTTGCTTAAACAGAAAAGGTTTCGTAACTTGATACGAAAACGTGCAGTTATGTGCCATGCATCCTCAATCTCTTATGTAATTTTCACATAGGTAACGTTGAGTGGAAGTTTTATTATGACGTAGCGTTTCAAAATGACTCAAACATGAATTAATTTACCACCAATAATATTTCGATATCGTCAAATTCCTTGTAATTTATAACCCTATTATTTATTTATTTGGTTCCTTCTTAATTTGCAAACATTGGTGGATACTTATAATCATTAACCCGATATGCATTGTTACAATGAAGCTATCAGTTCTAATTTTAAATATTAGGTCGTTGCAAAAAAAAATTGTGTAAAGTGATATACGGGAAGTCTTTTTTAAAAGATATTCATTTTCATTTTTCATTGCTGCCCTCGTTCAATGATCTTCAAATCTATTACATGTTGTACCCCAACTAAAATTAAAGTGAGAAATAACATCTCTATACGAGTAGCTTGGCGGCAAATCGAATGTATGCCATTTGGCCGGAACGGATCTAACACCGGAATTGCGTTACGTACGGCATTATGTCGTGAGCTAAATCCGAATGCCGTTCTAAACGCATGTAGAGAACATCTACTGGCCGGTAATTATTTAAGAACATGAAAACATTAATGAAAGTTTGAGCTCTCCATGAGATTTCGCCTTAACCAATTTACCGCAGGTTTTTGTAATATATTTGTTTCTTTATTAAACCAGAAAGAGGCCGAACGTCGTACCTTGGATATAAAGAGACATAGAGATCATTATGTCATATATGACGAATTAACAATTGAATTGTCATTAGTCCGGCAGGTGTCGCCCGAAACGATTCATATCCGGTGTGTGCCAATAAGTTTTGGCTGTTGCGCATTTGGATTTTCCATCTGCAATATGTTTTGTCAGTATGCCGTTCGGTGGTTATTAGCCCAATCGTCGATTAGCCAAATCGACGACGTCTTGTAGGCACGAGGTTTCGAGTTGCCGATTGATGTGAATACGAGTCCTATTTGCAAGTAATAGGTCTGTCGCTTAAGGCTGTCGTGCTCTGGCTATAAATTCTCATGGAAAAATCAAAGAGTGTGATCAATTTGTTAAATGCAAAAACACGGAATCTATAGAATGTTGTGTATTGATTCCTGTTCTTAGAAAATCGGTTTGAGGGTAGGAAATAATTATGTTTGTTTCGCTTAAGTAATATTAGCTTCCACAAGGGTTACACAAGAGAGAGAGAGAGAGAGAGTGGGCTTAAATAAGAATGCACTTTTAGGGTTCACACCCCTAAACATTGAATTTACTTCGTATGTTTGCGTTTTAGACAAATATTTACATAGTGGGATGGACTGTTTTCAAGCGTTCTACAGTGTTTGAAGGAACCTTGAACGTTGGATTCTCTTGGGTATACATTTAAATTAGGAATTAATGTTAAAGAGCTTATACTGGAAATAAATTGTGCTGCAGACCACCTAGATAATGAAAACCTAAAGCATATAGATGTAACAATTATATAAATGAATGCAAATTTAGTTATAATAGAACTTCTGACACTGCTACTATATAGATAATGAATAATGAATGGCGTTCCGCTACATCCGCTTCCCGTTTCGTAAACTTTAATGAAGCGGTTAAGAAATAGATTGTAAAGGCGTTAGTTAGAAATGTGTCCAAAAAGGTAAAGTGGAACCTTGCGACTATCAAATAATTAGATGAATCTGATTAAATACCATATTGAAAAGATAACAGAATTCGTTTGGAAACTAATACATTTGGAAAGAAATAATTACACAATATTGAACGTAAATATGATGTCAATGTAGTTGACGCTGCCGAATCATAATACAGTACGAAATTAGAGATATTACGTAGGATCCATTAAATTAAACAAAACAATTTTTGCCACAGCTTTGCTTCGAGAAGAGGTTAAAGGATTAATTAACAACTCTCGCTGAATAAATTCATAAAACCATTTGATAACCATATTCCTGTCTTGTAAGACTTACGATTTTAAATCTGCCGCATGTAATCCGAACTATCTTTAGAAGTAATACAGTTGCTTTCTTTTTTATTATTTTTCTGTTGCCTTCTGTATTCTGGTTACAAATTAACGCAATTGATGCCGTTATTTTTTGTCCTTGAATTTTTATGAGTGTGATTTCTTTGATATTTTTTTGCTCTAACCATGTCATTCCTTGTTCTTGTAATTTGAATTAGTTTCTGGTAATAAGTATCTAGGTAATCTCTTGATATTCGGCTGGATTAACCTCGTCCAAGCCCATACAAATGAGAAGCCTGTAAGGGATTATTTTACAAAGCCAAGGGGTGCGTTTCGTGGGGTTGTTGTCGTAGCATGTTTTTGTGTTTACCAATACCTATCATTTGTGTTGTAGCCTCTACGCGATTGATTGGTTTTACACTTTTTTTGTTGTTTTCATTTATTAGAAATGTCAATCACAGAAACATTCCCACCTCAACGATTTCAATATTTCAATATATATGGCGAAAATATCGAACGTTTTCATGCCAAATTTGCACACTCGATTTTATTAAAATTTGGTACGGATGAAATATATTTAGAATTCTTTAAACTCTATTCCTAAAATAATACAATAGTTTGTTTACGAATCATTTATGTTTCTATGTCAATACAGTTTTAAGTAGTATTTTGGTACTTATTAAAGACATTTATTTTCTATTTTGGTGTAGTTATCTAATTTTATGCAATGCCCTTAATCCATAACTAATTTCGCAATCTAAATCCGTTATTGTCTCGTTCTCAACATCCTTTACAATCTATCTTTTCACCATTAAACGAGCAACCGTATTTAACGTGTGCGATTTGTTTAATCAAAAGCAAAATGCACGCCATTTTATTATCGAACGCCACATATCTGACATCGGTATGCATTACTCAGTTCAGATCCCATACCTCTATTAAGTGACTTCACCATGCGTAGCACATTATACGAGATTTTGTAATAGCCTCCTTTTTTCATCCATACCTGATGATTCACTCTTCCGCGTATGTACATAGATAGATATACATGTAATTTTAAGCAAAACTAAAGGAAAGGTTGAATTTAATACGCCTCATTCGAAACTCGTAATTTTGTAAATTACATAATGAATTATTGGCTTCCTCTGCAACGTTGCGGTTTCTTGTATTAAAAGTTTTAACGATTAAGAAAAAATAACTCTTGACTATATTGAGATTGAGTGTTTTCTTTATCGTCGAGAGATACTGCTCTTTCCAAACCTCTTTTAATCTTGTTCATTATTGATTGATGTTGGTTAGATGCGGGCGTCCATCGTTTGTAAGCCTGTTTACATTTAAGAAGTTTCTTTTTTTGGTCCGTATTAAAAAAAATAAAGCGTGCTGACTTAGTGGTTTAGTATTCAACCTTCTCTATCAGTTGTGGGGCAAATTCTGGCACGCTCCTCTGTCTTCACAAGATTATGTACGGTTTTAATATTTAATACCAATATCTGTAACGGAGAAGGATACCCTTCCGGGAATCCTTTATGCTTCAGATTTCTACATACTATTTATTCGGTTAGAAGTGTGAAATCTATGCCTTTAACCCTTCTCATCCTGAAAGGAGATCGGTGTCCAAAAGGAGAGTTATAAAAAGTTTGATAATGATTTTAAAAACCAAATCTCGTATGTCTTGATTCGCCATGTAGATAGAAAATGACCCGTGAGGAACAAAAATGACGTCCGGTTTTTTTATATTGTAAAATAGGCACGTAAAACGCACTTGCTATCATCATACTATCGATGAGCATAGCTATGATAAAATATTTTATTGCACAGATGAAATCAACGTTTTTTGAAACAGTGTCTGTTATTTCTTTTCGGTGTAGTTTTTGTTTGCATATAAACTGAGTGTAGTTAGTTTATTTATTTTGTATTATTGTATTTGATATATTCCGTGGTCACGTTTTGTTGTTCAAGGTAAGTGTGATAAGTAGCCAGCGTATGACCGTTGTATCATATATTATAAATATTTTATAACTTAAATTTTAGTTATATTGATTTTTAATGAAGATGATTTAAAATTTATTTTTATCAATCATGAGGCTTAGCGTTTTGTTTTAAATTGATGCAATGAATGTGCATTTAATAAAACTGGCTTACGATAGTATTGAAATAGACATTGTTTTCTATTATGGAATTAACGGTATATTCATTGGCATTCATCATTGTCATAATTATATAAAATGCTACAAACACTTCTGGACCTAGCTTTGTTTCTAAGTATTTCCCCAGTTGGATGTAATATCGACTCTCTTTCTCGAGGTTCCCACACCCAATAGTGTTTAGGTGTTGTTCGACACCATCTGGCCATCTTAATTATGGCCTATCTCAGTTTCTTGGCTTATTCAATATACCGCCTAGTAATCGTTTGGGTGTTCATTAATTGCCATTAGAGATGCCGCAAAATCAAGGTTTGATATTTTAACGGGGTCATTTACCATTTCAAATTAATTTATTAAGAGAAATAATTACTTTCGTACCCGAATTGGCCGAGTTGTGGATAATTTGTTTTGCGCATCAATTATTCGAAGGTCGTTGTAGTGTGAAGGGAACCTTCGCAGCCGTTATTAGGGCCCAATTATGGGTTATTAACACCATGACTGATTTTGCTATCGTATGCTCCAATTTCGAAACACTGACATTGATTGTAATTAACCTTTTCAATAGGGTTGTATTGGAGTCATTGTACCCAAGTACTAACGAACTTATTATAGGTTCATTATATCTTATATGTTCGTTCTTGTGCATTGTATTGTTAATTTATGGGGTTATTGCATAACATGGGTGTCGTAATATTCTTTTCGTGTATCCGTATTCTAATTTGTGTTGCCGTGTAATTAGTATTTCAATTCCATACGTCCATATTTTTTTATCGCTGTATCCATTAACACTAACGATGCAATTGGAAGGTCGTCTCTACGGCTTAATAGGTATTAAACATTACAAGTGTAGATTTCTACGTTGTATCTAACGGCTGCATTTATAGATTTTAAAACAAACTGGTTCATATCTCCAGCTTGGATCTATTTCATTTCCTTACAATATTTCATTCCTCGCTTCGTTGTCTTCTCATTGTTTTTAAAGCATTTCATATTCTCAGTATGGTTCTTATAATTCCAACTATATCCATACCAAATTCCAACGAAATTGCTTTGGTAGTATAGTATGAACATGTAACAGGCAGAGCTAATTCTGCATTTATAATATTGTAAAGGACTGTAGTAGCTATTCAAGACAATTTAATATGTACATAATCGTTTTCTGTGACTAATTTGACTTTCGATAGGTGTGCTGAATTAACTGTGCCATTGTCTCGGTTCAATATCTTTGTTTTCGCCATCATGACAAAGCGATTGTGTGATAATATTTTAAAATTCAAAATTGCCAAGTATTAACGGCTGTTACTGTATGGATTACTAGTATTTAAACAGGGTAACAATAATTATTTTTATTATTATTACATTATCACGCCAAATTTTGGGGTGAGCAGTGAGCATTAAGTTTCAAAATTTTCTGTCCCTACAGACCTGATAAGCTTTTTCTAAATTTAGAATCATAAGTATTCAGAAACTCAATTAGTCATTTCCGTATGTCGAAGTATGCTATCACCAAACTCGAGATGTCATAATGAGGGTCACAGTGCTTGACTCACGAATAAACAGTAATTTTTTCCTCCATAAGAATAAGTACTATTGATGGTTGATTAGCAATAATTTATATATGTACCTTCCTTATTTAAATTCATATGTATATCCCTTATACTTACTCATGTTCGCAATAAAACCTTTGTTAATTTCACGGAGTGAAGCAATCCGTTGTTCGCCGTTGTTCGTATGTTGTTCATTGAATGTACTGACTGCTGTTGTAATGTTGTATTGATTACCATTAAGAAGTAAATTATTATTGGTAAATATGTTTGTTTTCCATGTTTTGCTTATTTCTTGCACACTTATTTCTAATCCTTTATTATACATAGAAATGAGTGACGAGTTTATTGTTTGAATGAGGTAATATTCAAGCATAACCATTACGCCAGGCTTATTTTCCTCGGAAGGGTAGGCAAAGGTGTATAGGACACCCACTTTGCATCAGTTTTACGTTGATCGTAATAGTAGTAGTATTTTCACATGTACTATGTACAAATCCAGACAAAGTGATATTATTGGGAATTGCAAGGAGGAAAAACTTCGTAAATACTTTGTGTCCGACCCGGAGACTGAACCCAGAACCTGTTGATCAGCAGTCACGCTTGCAACTATTAGACCACCGAGACAATCCATACATTGTGTGGTATGTATGAGGTGATATTCATTTAAATGCCTGTTAAATGACATCGTATGCATTAGTTTGAAACAATTGCATGCGTCCACTCGAACGATCAATAAATTGGGTCAGTGTGTACGGGTAAGTACGAAACAATAGTTCGACATGGTCAATTTCAATAAGACCACGCGAACCTAAACCTATTAAGAGAGATCAGATGCATTTGACATTTGCCCGTCCGTCCATCCATTGCATGATCCGTCGACGTGCAATTAGGCTGCCGTCTAGATTATTTAAAGATGATTTATTGTTTTAAATCGACGTTTAAAAGGTCTTTGTTATACAGCATTCTAAAATACTATTAGCGTTTATGTACACATGTATGCATATCTTCCGGAATTCCGACGAATTCCGTTACACAGTGAAAAATATCCTTGTTCTTGCCGGCCGGCCGTGCTTCTTCCACATTCATCAATCGTCTATTAGTATTTCTACCTTGAATTTTCCACTGATCCCAGTGTTTCACAATGGCGCATACCCTGTGGGTAAACAATGGGTGTGACAATGGCGCATATGACATAGCTGGTGAGAAGTGGGAGTGCTGCATTTCTCTGTTGGCCCCGTCGAGGAAATATAGGCGTGATATTATTTCATTGTAATGCGTCCTTAATCAAAATAAAACGAATACTTTTGATATCGATTAATCGTATTGTGAAGGTATTCGTACGTTTAACCAGTCGTGCGACTATTTGAGTTGTGGTTTATTTATCTGATTCCGATAACCTCTGTCTGATAGGAGTTTAGATTGAACTCAACCATATAATACACGTGGAAAATGAAGTAAACGGTTAATGTATAGAAATTTTATAACTATCTGATATCGTCGTGTCCTAAAACGGTTGAGATATTTGTCCGTAGTGCTGTATTTATCAATGTTCATAATTTGCTCCCTACGAATCCATTAGCGATAAATACCTTTTCGCTTTGGACAATTTTAAACGGACTCATTATAAGACTCATGCCTATTTAAATGAGCATAATGTGCTTCGTTTCACCAATATCTTTTATAACATTACAACCTCTAATTTAAAGCAATTTCATATTTAAATTAACCTGATAAATTCCAGAATTTGAACTACTTAAACGGTTACAGTCAAAATCTAAAGTTGAATGTTTGTAAGGACCTGCCTGTTTCTTATTTCATTTAATGTATCATAACGTCACGTCAATATTTCTCCGTAGGGGTATAGGTTTTCCAAATTGTCATTACTTTATACGCCCTCTGCAATAGGTGGTGAGACTTTTAATAAACACCGGGTACAAAGCCAGACTCGCACTTTTACTCATAAATTCAAATTCGAAAAACCCAGGAACACTGTATGATCCGGTTATTGAACCTAGACCTGATTGCTCAGCAGTTGCGATCAACTAGATCGACCCTGTAGTCTGATTTCATCTAAAACCAACGAATTACGTCATAACATTTTAGCGGTAGAATTTTTTTTCTCTTGTAACAGTTCATTTATTGTGAGTGTCTTCATTTGCAGTTTTAACACCCGGTTGTGAATACCTGCGGGCGTGGATGCTCATCTAGTATAAACTCACTTGAACTGTTATATTAACATTGCACCTTTCATGTATAACCGATCATTGGTTTTCATTCAACCTAAGATCAACTCTACGATTTCTCGTTTTTCCCTTCATATGATAAAGTTATTGTAACTGCTCTGTAGTCTTTTTGAGCTATCTTTTTTCCTGGTAGTAGTTATATTTCTGAAAATTATATTTTAGGGGAATTTTGAGCTGTGTTTCAAGTTGATGAATTTCATATCGAATTCAATTTCATTTTCAATGATCTTGTTGCACTAAATCTTATTAGTCTTTTGTATATTAAATTATTTAGATAGACTATATTAAGTTGACTAACGAAGTCGAAGTCTCAGTTCTACTTTGCTATACTTTATGGCTATTTATTTTGCCTGGTGTGTCACTTTATTGTGTACGCTTATATATGTATTTAAGCACCGTTTGTAGGTGTGTCCTCACGCCACCCTGTCACGCTTTATTGCCTTAAGTGAGTGTACTTTATTGTGGTGTTAGGTTCGTAATATTCATGTAAAAATGTCGTTCAACCGTGGTATGAATTATTTTTGTTTGTTTACACTGCCCACGTGAGGTATTTCACGAGTCACTGTTCGTGCATTCTTGTCTCACATGGCAAACAATGCTTTATGCTTAGCTTTATTTTTTCACGGGTAATATGTTTAGTAATTCTACAGTCCTATTTTTCTAAACTGTTTTGAAATAACTCCGAATATCTATATGTGTATCACAAACTCACTTATGTACCGAGGTTACATATGTTATAGATAGAAGTTGATAAAAGTATAAATATCAGTCAGGCATTGATTAGGATCAGGAAAATTCCATATATTAATTCCATATATTACCAAATACATTCTGGTGACCACGTTGTACGCAGACCATATTCAAATTTTATATAATTTGATGTAGTCCGCGATAAAAAACATTTGATACAATAAAATATATCTTTTATTTACAGGGGTGGATAGGGGCGATAAGCTTACTTAGAAATACATTAATTATTATTGAAGTTTGTTATACATGCCCATCAAGTTGAATAAAATCGAAATTCAAAAACACGAAGTCGTATGCCTCTTGGTTTGTAAAGATATGGCGTATTGTTATTTTAATATAATAATTTAAATTGTTTTAAACAGTCTGCCAACCAGTACTTGGCCAGCGTTACAGATTATGGCCTTAACCCTCTCATTCTAAGACGAGACTTGTGTCCACAGTGGAACAACAAATGGGTTGATGGTGATGCTTTTTCTCTTATGTGAAAGAAACTGCCAAGTGTTATTATAAATAATATAAAAATAAGAGTATTTTATCTCACAGGATATAATTTAATTTTCCAGAGCGATTCAGTGAGCTACTTCTTCGGCGAACTGGAGCGCATAGCGCGGCCGGACTACGTGCCTTCACACCAAGATATTTTGCACTGTCGGAAAGCCACCAAAGGCATCACGGAGTGCACCATCAACATTAACAATGTGCCATTCGTGTTCGTGGACGTCGGCGGGCAGAGGACGCAGCGGCAGAAATGGACGCAGTGTTTTGACTCTGTGACGTCGATATTATTTCTCGTGTCGTCATCGGAGTTCGATCAGGTGTTGTCGGAAGATAGGTGAGGTTGTTTTAATATTTTCACTATTTAACCTAATTGTTGTATTGCTAATAAAATGGCAATGAAGTTAAACCTGTACATGAAATATTTGGAAAATTTTAATTGCTATGTGTGTGTTTGTACGTTTTTCCAGTTAAAACTAATGAACTTATTTTAACCAAATTTGGTGTAACCATAACTTTGTCGGGGCGAAGGAAATCTCACATTGTGGAAGAGTATTAAGAAGAATTGTTATGAATAATAAAACTGACTCGTATCGTTTGGGACGTCGATAGTCAAGAACGTACGTAATACTGCGGTACATTGCAGATAGCCAGGATAATTCAAAACTGCTATGCGGTAACTCGGTTTCGATTGAACTGTACATACATAATATGTTCTTAAACGCAGTCACTTTTTAAAAGTGTATTAATTGTGAAAGGAAAGTTGTAGGTGCCGTGATGTTTCTAGAAACAACACTCTTTTTCACGAGGTCGTCGTTATCCATTTAATATCAGCAATTCACCCCAAATACATAAATTTCCAGCGGTATATCTCGAGCATAAACTTCAAGACTTGTAATTTTGTATTTAAATTACTACGTTCGTGTGCGTGCGTTTTCATATAAATAAACTGTGTAGTGCTGAATAACTGAAACTGTATGTACATACATACATATAATACAAATTCTATAAGGTCTTTTCAGCTATTATTCATTCGAGGGGTCTTTGTCACGGGGGCTTTAATTCGTTACATTGTTGTATTGTTGGGTGTCAAATGACTGTGAGATGTCTTTTTCATCGCGACGTTTCTTTTATAGGCGAACAAGTTTTTGTGCAGTGTCGTCGGATAAAATCTCCTCGGCTTCCGCTGCGCCCACTTTCAATTGACTTGTCGCTCTTGCATCCCATCCTTTGTTTGAAAAATACTTTTTGTCACGCTTAGTAATGTCGATTTGAAAAATGTTCCTCTAATATACAAATACACTTTTGACTGGTAATATCATTGAATATTTATGCTCTTTTTAATTTTAATCTATTCGAGTTGGGTTTAAGAAAATCGTTCTATGCAGTCTGTGAAAATTTATTTGTGGAATATTTATCTGTCGGTTATTAGTGCGGTAATGTAATCTTTATGAGTGCAGGAGAATGTGGGAAAGTGAGGTGCTTTAGTTACAATTTTGGTTTTGTCAAGTTTTTCTTGTCATTACGCTAATTTGCGTCAGCGTACGCACCTATGCTCTTACAAAATGATGTACTTATAGAGGCAATACAACCAATTATGTCTTTTTGCGAACACAAACTCGTGGAGCCACATTTCATGTTTATTTCGTAACGGCGAACATAAATTCCTTCAGAATCACAGCCGAACTATGATAGTCTACATGAATGTCGAATTGAATTGACAATTTCTTCAGTCATATTCCGTTTTGGAATCTGTCCAATACATTCAGCATGAGTTATATTTGCATGCATATCGCGGCATATTATGAATTGCTAATCCGTATCCGCTTACAATGTTGTTGCAATGATAGTAATATATAATTAGCTGTCGCGGTCAATATTGATTTTGTAGAAAAACGTCGGTGCAATTTTAAATAATATGTCGTCATATACATAGGTAGTTGTTATGCGTCGTGTAATTTGGTATGTGGCTTGATGAATGTACTATCCTTCAAGAACAATGAATGTTGGTGAAATATTTACTATTAATTTTCATCCTTGTCGTAAGCGTTGAAGATTTTCTATAATTATCGCCCTTTTATTGTTTCTTTGTTTATCGTTTTCTATCTTGCCAGCCATTGCCACCTGGAATTAATTTTATGGCATTTGTTTTCGTTATCATTCGCCAAAGATTTACGTGTTCAGGTGGTACAGCCATCATTTTTTCTTTGTTCTACATTACATCTACGCTTCTACTGCATCACCTTTTAAATTACTAATCACTAAACTGTTTCCTCTCAATGATTGTACATTTTCTCTTAGATAGATCGTTTGTATTTAGAGATTTGGGATTAGTCGGTACTTCTATTCATATTTGGACTAATCCATATTATGACTAGTTCATTTCTATTACATACATAGCTGTAGAAAAATTGATTTGATCATACATATCTCATAATAACACACGTAACTTGGTGTTGATCGTTTTGATGCTTCACTATTAACTATCGCAGAGTTGCTATATAGAAAAAATAATCTTAAAGAACATGATATTGGTTGCTATCATAAACTGTTCGGTGTAGCCCTTCCTGTGAACACTTGTAATAGGTTTTTACCATAACACGTTTTTATTGGGCGCACCGTATTCGAATGGTTATGGTGTCGTAAAAATGCGCCCGGTAATAACATTCCCTTCATCAAATACTCTGAAACGTTAACGGCTAAATACGTTTTTATGGCATATCTATGATTAATATGTACTAGCGATTTTTCGTGACTTCGTTTTCGTTCCACACCGATAAATAAACATAGGTTTGAGCATCTGTGTGATTGAACGCTTCTATCTACTGTTTAGGCTTAAATTGCATTTGACGAAAGGTCATGAGTCTTCTTTCGAACAAAAGAGTTAGAACATTTTCTGTTTTGCTAGTGAAGTGCGATTTAGTAGACTTCATACGCCTCACATATGTAAAAAAAAATCAATTTTTTTTTTCAAATTCTAAATGTTTTATTGTGGACAGCAGGTAAAAAGATGTTACAAACTTACAATCATACATCTATGCTTGGCGCTGCGTCCTGCCTACATAGGCGTACAATATAAACCATTTTAAATCGCAAAATAATATATCGTCATTTAAAATTGATTAAAGGGTACATTGAATTGAAATATAACGTGATCAAAATTTTAAAAAGCCGAGCGCGTAAATCAAGTTTTAAATATAGTCAGGTATGCATTGGAAGTAGTATGTAATTAATGTGGGCACATTCGGCGTACTGCTGGTACTCGTGGTTGTGTTGCGTTACGACATTCGGTCCGCGAGCGCACGGTACCCGTGACTAATGCTGTAATGTTTTTAATGTACACCCATGTAATGTAATGTATGCACGTGGTGTTCGATCGATTCGTTCCTTTCTACATTTGTATTTTTTATTACTACTTATTTTTTTTTAATTAATACCTATATTGCATGTATTATATTAATGTAAAGATTTTATTTCTTCGTTAATATATTTATAGCTTCCTATACCGCGTCGTTTAATATGAACGTGGTACAGATTTGATTTATTTATAATTTGACAATGTTATGTCAATCCATTGATTCAAAATCTTACTCAAAAATTGTTGAGCATGCTAAGACTTCTTATAAGTTTTAATATTGATTAATTCGAATACAAATATATACATATATATACATACATTCGAATAAAAATATATACGAAAGAGCTGGAACACCCAATTGTTGAAAATCAAAGATACACCGAATCTAAATATAATTTCAGTATACGACGTTTTTTTGAATAATGTATATGTATAAAAATGTTGCCTACACCATTCCCTGAACAGTGCTAATCTAATTTCTTTTAATTCTTTTTTCCTAACGCGCAATGTATTTCGGACTTATCGATTCCATCAATGGCAATTCCGTATATTAACTACGGCTCATCGAATTGCTCCGAGATCGTATCGATAAGTTGATATTTTCCGTATGTCCTATGGGGTTATATATTATCTTACAGCGATTTGCGTATTTCCTGCCTTATTAATTAGTAATAGCAATAGAAATTTATTTAATCAAATCTTTAATACCAGTTTATTTCTAACTCTCTGCAAGCCTTATGACTGCCGGCGACGATGCCAATAGCCATCACTCGTTCATTATTCACAACACAAGTCGTTTTCGATTCGCGCGCGCCACTCGTCCGTGGGCGCTATGACGTCAGTGACGAGAGAACAGGTACAGTTTACAGCGAGTCAATATCCGGGAACGCTGCAAGGCCGTGATAACATGCATTGATTATTTACAGCGCCGCGGGCCGCGCAACTCATTATTCTAGTCGGTGTACAGGTGCAGATCGATCAGTTTCCGGTCGCACTCGACATTTTAATGGTGGTAACGAGAATATACGGTGCGCTTGTTGGATTTTCATCAGTGTCTGGCTTTCTTTACATTACGCTTGATTTCTTTTATCTCGTTAGATCGCCTAGTTGTTTGTGGTTGCGTCTGGCGTCGTGTTGACTGGCTCGTGGTACTTGGTTGTAAGCGCGACAGCTCATGCAAAGTATTATTGGATTTGTTTTTTTTATTTTTTTTTTTAATTTTGTCATATTAGTTGTTTGTAGTCTGTTATGGCAGAGGGTTTTAGTTTACTTCAGTTTTGTGCGTGTGTGTGTGCGTGTGTGTGTGCGTGAGGGAGGGGGATATGTTTCCACTGCAGTATGATATGACTCGTACGCAAAATTCTTGAGAGAACTGTTGTTACATATTGTGTGTATATGTGTGCCATACTACATACGTAATACTGTGTGTACCGTTTGTTATTGTTGTAAGGAGAATAAATTCTTTATGTATAATGTGAATAGTAGTCCGTTATCCGGCATAATGCAAATGTTCTTCAAGTGTATTTAGGTATATCTACATAACTAAATACACTTGAGGAACATTTGCATGCAATGTACACATTGAAAGTGAAAATTCTGCAGCGGGTTCTGTCATCCATACGTTGCTATTATCACAGTCGTTGCTGTCTCTTACTGTTGTTTTCTAGTTGGAATTTGTGGTAGGAAGGCGTCAGCACACAAGACCTACCGAAGCAATTCTTGGCCGAAGGAATTCGATACTGAACAATTTTTTACTGTGTGACAGGCTAGCGGCTGACTGTGGTCAGGTCTGAAAAAAAGTGAAGATCAGTACGAAGATCGACCACACATGAGTAGAAAAAAGTGTATTCATTCTTCTTTGAATAGTTGTAACTTATATTTTCCGACATCAGCAAGGTTCCTTTGCTCCTCAGTCATGGTTGTCTACATACAGGTCTTACTCATGTCTAACAAAACATTATTATTTCGATAATAAAATATGGTATTAACAAAAGAATTCTCTATTATAATTCCAGGAAAACCAATCGCTTGGAGGAGGCGCTGAACATCTTCGACACGATCGTTAACAACATCAACTTCAAAGGAATCTCGATAATTCTGTTCCTGAACAAGTCTGATTTGCTCGCGAAGAAAGTGGCCAGCAAGGAGACGGACATACGCTGGTACTACCCGCAGTTCGCCGGCGATCCTCACAACTTGCGCGACGTGCAGATGTTCCTGCTGAACATGTTCGCGAACGTTCGCCGGGAGCCGAAGACGACGCTCTACCACCACTTCACGACGGCCATAGACACGCACAACATCGAAGTGGTGTTCAACTCAGTGAAGGACACTATATTGAATCGCAACCTAGAATCTCTGATGCTGCAGTGAGAGTGAACCCATTTGTAACAAATATTGTTTGTGATACGCGACAGGCAACACAGAATTATATTTCTTATTTTGCATCTATTATTCACTTTTGTTTTTCACTGTCGTCGGGGAAGGAGTGGAAGAGTTAAAAGACATGATGTTGTATTGTGATGGTATGGTTCGCTACGGGCCCAGCGACGGCCTAAGAGAACGACGTTCGTGTGGATAGTAGTGTATATTGGCTCGGTATCTCCTTTACCGCCACCTAGCGGTAAACTGTAACGTGTATAGTCTCTATCATATTGTAATGATAAAAATTTGTATATCAGTATATTTATGACCAAAAAAATGTAGATTTTGCACTTGGATTATATTGTTATTATTAATATTATTACTATAATTATTAATGTTGTTGTAATAACGATCACTTTTGGACGATTTTACGTATTTACGTCTACCCGCGCTTTGTACAGCTGTTTACGTACGGAATGAGTGGTTAAGATGAGATGAAAGCATCGCGCTAGTAATATAGAAGTCATTGTTGTATTCAATCGATACTTGTAGGTCGGAAATGTAACATGTTTTAACCGAAATTAGTCTTTAAGACAGCACTGACAGAGTTTTTGTTTGTGAGTTTCCCTTGTTCAATACATATTATAAATGTCGGGTTATTAAATTCAAATTCACATAAAGTTGCGTAATGAATCTTATGTTTAAAAGTATGAGGTAGTAATTGGAGTGTCCGTTTGCTCGTGTTACAAACGGTGTGTAGGTAAATTTCGTCGAGCGTAAAGACTTAGGTACTCGATATGTTCCCGCAGGGAGTAAAAATGTACGCGCATACATTGATTGATGCACTGTGATTGTAATTTTTTATATGTTAGGCTGTAAACAGCAACGAATACACGCGGTGGTACTGAGCGTCTGCTATATTATTGAATAGTGATAACTCTGTGTCTCAGTATGATTACCCGACATGTAATATTTATTTTGAATTTTTTTGCGATTTTTTCTCAAATAATTTGGAAATAAAATGGACACAATTGAATGTCAGAATTACCGCCATTCTGACATGAATAACTAACGTGATATAATAAAGATCAGTATGTGGTTTAGATTATACAGTTCTTATGTCAGGCTGATTGTTTAAATCAAATTTAAAGAAAATCGTTAAAACGTTCTAGTAAATTCTGTTGTCATTTTTTTTAAATTTAAGGTTAGAATTCCATTCAAAAGTCATATCTAAAAGTAAAACTCCATAAGGGTCCTCAATCAAGCTGCTTTACAGACATTTGAGTTTGTCGTTTTCAGAAAAAAATTGGAACTTAAATATGTAGGGTTTCAGGAGAAGTTATTGCTTAAACAAAATGAAACTACGTACACCTTTGACACAGCGGTGTTTTGTCATAAAACTGAACTGTCTGAACAGGCCTGCAAAGCGTATAAGATATAATATGTTAACTGTCTGTGGGACAAAGGATTTTTAAATACATCAGGCAACAAGTTTTCAACTGTTACAGATTGTTGTGTGCATGTGTTAATTTTTTCACAAAGGACTTAAAGGGAGTTTATTAATAATTTTAATGAAGTACATTTTTCTCATTGATTTGCGCAAATGGTTTGCTCTTACGACTAATATTCCGTCCCTCGGCACAATGTACATCGTACATCATCCTTTTAAAATAAAATATAAAAAAAACATTTACATTTTCTTATAATTTTAAACTTTAATTACGCGTTTAATAACTTCTGAAAGGGGCACAAATAAATTTTAAAAACTTTTTTTAAATGTCGAATATTCGATCACGTTTCGTTCTAAAACTGTGATCTTATTTTAAAGATCTGATTCGAGAATTTTTTTCTAATTACTATTATTATTAAATTATAAGAGCATAATTGTCGATCATAATAATTATACTCATTTAGTTGGTAACATTTTCATAAGCTTTAGTGTATTTATTCGGTGGTTTTAGACGCGTTAGAATATTTTATTTACGAGTTTTTTTTTTTCTTATTAAGATACATAGAGAAATATTCTATTTATTCATTGTACATTTTACATACATAAATATATAAATAAATATTTTATTTGAGGCTATGTATATGTAAATACCTCTTTAATTTTAGTACGTATATACTTCTGTTCTTTAAGCGTCGTCGTCGTCGTCAATTTCGGCAACTTGGGGTAAGTTGGGGCATTGAATGAAAAAATACGATTTTTAAAAAGTTGAGTTTAAAATACGTATTTAATATCATTCAGGTATACACAGTTTGTTGACTGGTCTTTCGTAATACAGTTTCGATGATTAATTAAACACATAACGGAACCAAAAAGTTGATGGTGGTCTCAATGGTGATGAATGAGATTTCTTCGGAGATGTTTAAGGTACGCTATAACATGGGGCTTTTCAAACGTAGAGTTAAATGTTCCTTCAAGGCAGGCAACACATTTGTAATCTCTGAAGTTGCAAATGTCTAAAGACGACTGTGACCACTTTCAATCTGGTGGACCGTTTTTTGCCTTGTTTTTAATTTAAAAGAGAAGAAAATTCCAGTGTTTTTAATTTTTTTAATGGAATCTCTGGTGTTTTAAGGTTGCTGTAGCTACCCCAATTGTACATTAGCCGGCGACATGTACATTTAAATACAATTTTAGGCTCCTCATATCGTTTTGGAATGTTGATTTACGTATTTTGAATAGTGATATTTTGCATTTAATAGTGCCATTGCAAAATGGCTCACTCACAGTGTTGCCAATGAATTGATTTGAATCGATATAAAAATGAAAAATTTTTATTCGCAGTGTTGCCCGATATATGTATATAAAATTGTTTAAAAATGCAAATATAATAAAATATTTATAAGTGTTGTCATAAAATTTATTAAAGAGCACTAGTTTTGCACATAAACAATAGACGTCTGGAATGAAGGATTAGTTTTATAAAATGGTTAAATATTAACATGTATATTAAAAAAAATAGATTTCATTATAATAGCAATAATTTTCATGGAGATTTCGTTGTACATTTAAAAGTTAAGATGAAATGGTTTTGTATGTTTTATATGATTTTTGTTATATATTATGTTTAATGTTGATTGTGAGCGATTGTTATTCATAGTCTCGTATCGTTTATTAGAAAATTTAGCATAATTTGCACATAAACTGTAACGGAAAGGAATTATGATAGTAGATTTTTAAATAAAATATTTTTTGTATAATATCCAACAAACAAAACAAGGTGAAAATGATGATTTATCGTGAAAACTTTTAAAATGTTAAAGTTATAAGATGCTTTTAACTAATACGATCACATTCAGTCTCTGTATCATTATTATCAGGTTTGTGTGATACTACCTACAGTTGATTAGTAAATAACGGTTTGGGGTTAAATGGTTCTCACGTCAAACCTTTTCCTTTCAACGGTGGTCCTTTGAAACACCACTCCCGGGTTATGAACCATATTATTAAAAACTGGTAATAGTACATGAAGAATATTAATTAGACGCAATTTTTACTTGTAACCGAAATATGGCAAAATATGGACGTGTGGCTTTGATCTTTGCAAAATGTGTAATTAAAATGGTCCTGCTTGTAGTTTTATTGCCTAGATGGCGTTAAGCATTGCTTGAGATAAATGTGTCAAATTGACAGGTTTTTCTACACCAATCGCAGCTGTGCATTTCAAACTAAGCAATCAGAAGCTAGCTATTTTATTGTGCGACCAATAGGAGGCGAGATTTATACTACCACATGTTTTGTACTTTATGATCTCATTGGGTTAATATTGCTGTAATAATTACATTTTTTAGTATTTTAGAACCGAAACTATGAAAATTTTATATAATACATTCACGGTTATCACTTATGCAAAGATGTTAAGTAATAGAATTCTTGTATACTTCTTGATTGAATTTTTCTACTGTATTATTCTTACGCATATCTGTATGTTAAAGTGACACGTCCATGTTTGTTATATTTCAATAAAATAACAATTTGTGTACCAAAAATTACCTACTAACCTTCCAATTTGATACCAAAGTTTTGCTACCGTTTCTTGAATGTTTACGACAATTGTACTAATGCAAGATGTATTATAATTTTAATTAAAGTAAGAATTGATATCGTTTATGTAACAAGATAATATTAATGTTGCTATATCAATCGATTTCATCTGTAATGTACAATTTTCTATTGACCGCGAAATATTCTTATCATTGTCCGTTTTTAACTAGTAATAAAAGAAAACAAATCAATGCAATATTGTGTAGAACAGCGATTCGATATTATACTCTATGTAGGTGTTGGTAATATGTCAGATATAAAAATATACTATTGCATATGTTAATGGCGTAGACTGATATAAAAATAGGCGAGTTGAAAGTTTTTAGCAACGATGTATACTGCGTAATCGATTTTGCACATGTTTAGGTGGGAATGGCAAACCAGTATAGAATACCTAACCATTATTTTGGTATTGAGTAATTATTGACAAGTGCGTTCATTTTTTTCAAACCATTGTGCGGTTAATTGGGACCCAACCAATTACTGCAATATCCGGAGAATATTTTTTTAATTACCAACCGATTTCATTCTTTTAAGTCTTGACAATCTAAGAAAAGTAATTGTATTCGATTACTAAATTGTCATTCTGCCACCCAAATTGGCTTTTTGTATCTAAGCAATGCACGTATACTGGTGGCGTTTAAATGCCGGCATGAAAGTTGAACACCTGGCATACGTGTTAGGTATGATCGCATGATTAGAAATATCATGGCGCTTTTATTAGGAATGTGATTGAAAGCTCTAATTAAAAAGTTCACATTTTAATTTTCATGTCGGCATGTGTATCGAGTTCAACAAAAAATTGTTATACTGTTCTTAAAACTTTATCACTCTGTAGGTGCCTTTGCAACGCTTCTATAGAAGTTATTCGTTGCAACTATAATGCATGTGTATATTAAATTTATACGAACATAAATATCTATATGCATCCTTTTGTACTTTTAATCGTGCCTCTGTTGGGGTTACTAACGGTGTGTGAAATCAGCTGGATGGTGTCCGCGATGGAGTGTATTGCCAGTGTCGTGTAAAATCAGCCGCCGTTGGAACCCAACTAGTAATTGGAATATCTGTATAAGAAAATCATGGAAACGATGTATTCATAACGTTTTGCTTTTATATGTAATTGAATGAAATCAATGATAAATGCTCAGGAGTTTTTTATCCACGTCGTTTACATTATCTCTCCGCTCAAATTTTTCTCAAAAGTATGTGAGGCTAATCCTTGTTTAACCGAGACGTCGTCAATGTTCTGAACAGAAGCAAAGTGAGGTTGAAGGTCGAAGTTAGTTATAGTGTAGTGAGGTTGCAACATGGGTCTCAAACTAGCGACTAAGTCGAGGGATTGTGATAGGCTGCTGTTGGCCACCAATAATGTGGAACACTCGTATCTTTAAATTTTCGCCGGTTTGTAACGAATGCAATTTGATTTAGAACGTTTTATTAGTTTTACTTGTAAATGTCCCGACGGAGATGTAAGTTTGGCAGGGAAATTAGACTTGCAGTATGTGCTCACTAGATGGCGCTACATATATGAATACGTTATGATCACTAGTGCCATTTTCTTTTCACTTTATACTAAGTACCTATCAGATGTGAATAAAGATACGAAAGGTTTATACGCATTTCGTGTCGCAATTCATTGAATGTTTCAGATTCATCTGATAGAAAGAAACTGAAAAATGACACAATGAATAATTATAAGCTTTGCAGCCACGTTGTTAAAACGTGTCTTGTGGTACATGCGAATGGTGTCTTTCTAGTTAAAGATGTATATTGTTTTTTAATAACATTCCTCAATGCAATGTTTGATTTATTAATTAAGCCAAATTCAAACGTCATTGATTTATTAGGTCGTCATTAAATCGTTTGTTATGAACAGTACAAATAATCGAATGATCCACATTATTGGGCTAGTTATGTTTAACGCCGAGGGTGCCAATTCATGAATTGCTCGAAGTATCTAATAATATTGTATGTTTGTTTTAAGAATACCTGCGCGTTTGCAGGTTTTCTTGTTTTTAAGGCTCCCAAGGCTAACGAGCTGTCGGTATAAGTTGGTATGTAGGTATCAGTACCTAGGAGGTGTGTTAGATCATTTTACACTCGTGTTATTGTATGCTAGAGTGTCGACAATATCTTTTGGAATTCTTCTATATTTTGTATACAACCCAATATTTATTGTACAGTGTAATAAAATACCATGCATGTATAATTTTGTATTTTTTTTCGTTATTTATCTTTTCCCAGTGTTAAAGGACAATGGCCGATTGAATTCAGAAGGTAAGGTTAGGAATGTATCTTTTATGCTGGAGATATAATTGGAAGAATAGGGTCCAGTAGTTGCGACGAGTCTTGTGTCGGTGTCGGTGACAATAGGTCACCATTAATGTTTTTTTCTTTAACTTAGCGTGGTTGAGACGAACTGAATATTTACATGATGATATTAATGTAGGCAGATATTACCTTTCATATTAATTCACCAATTGATCATAGAGGCTTGGATATAACAGTTGGTAAATAACATTTGATTCCATACTATGACGTGAATGGCTAATATTGTTTACCTATTACATTGCAAAAAAAAAAATTAAGACAATAAAATTACTTTCGTCGTTTGCGAGATACATATCCCCCATTAAAAATACCGTTCGAGCTCCAAATGTTTCTCGTTGAATAAGGAATTTATTATATCCATCTATTAGGTTAATAGTACAAAATTATTACTCGGCGCCATTTTTCAGTTGTTAAATAATTTAGTAAATTTTACATTGAGAACGTTGTAAGTGTTTCCCTCGTAGAGTCGACCTTACAGAAAATCTGTAGGAGCTTTTTCAAGTCAAGTGCATGTAGCTAAGCGGGTGCTTGGTTTGAGTGCGGTAAAAATTATGAGTAGGTTCTTATAAAAGTTACAAAAATGGTTTATTTCTTTACGGTACCTATATAATTTACTAGCACGCTACTGTTTTGTAATTTGTGTCAGTGGCACGTTTGCTCTATGCGATTCTGTTAATGTGAATTAAGGAACGTTTCTATATTGAATGGGACTGCTTAGTGTTTTTGTTACCATTCGCACTCTTAAGATTAATAAACTCCCTGAGCGCTAAGGCGTGGGTTTATGTCACAATTAAACCAAAAATTTTTTTTTGATAAAGACATCTCTAATGTTCCTAATGTCCATCGATAACAGTGACAACATTACTGACGGTTACTTCATGTTGTCCACCTATTTAGTTGCTAGTTAAAATAAAAAATATTTCACTTTAATGTCAATCATATGAGTAGGTAACTTTAACCTCGATTTGCACAGCGACCTATTTGAAAAGCAATTCGTTTTTGTATTCTAGACACATTTGCATGTTATTATAAAAATACATAAATTAAAGCTCTTTTATATACTAATTTCCTTCACAATTATTGTAAGTAAAACTGATACGAAAGCAATTTGTCGAATAATCTACTTTGTATAAGGTTTGTTTGTTATTTTTCCATTATTGGGCACAAGTCTTATATAAGAGGATGGGTTAAGGGTGTAGTATTGAACAGGCTTGTGTTATCAAAATGAGAATATTTTTCGACGTAACTATTTGGGGCGGTGCCTAGATGCTATAGATGTAGAATTATTGATGCAGAAAGATTATAGGTACCTACTGATCAACTGATGGATCGTAAACCCATGGATTCCTCCATCAGATGTAACTGTGGTACCTAATCTGTGTTTCTGCGGTATTAGGAAATTGTCAATAAGACAGCTCTTATTACATGCGATTTTGTAAGAGTCAGGTACATTGTGGCATAATAATGTAGGTAATTGATATTCAATTAACTTGTAGTTTCTAATTCTAGTCTTGTTTAGATAAAAACGTCACCGCTGTGCTTTGTGTAAACATAGTTTAGTATTCTAATTAAAACATTATACCGCTTAGCCGGTCAGGTTGAGCCAAAAGCAATATCATAGAGTTTAGTAATTACCTATTATTCTTGGATATCTAACATTAACTAGCGCAGGTTGGCTTTTACCGGAAATTACTGGAAATATCCAGCGTTAACCAGCCCATTTAATGAAGTTTATGGGTAAATAGCAGCATAGTTAAAGTTTTTACGCAATGTTTTTACGTTATTAACTTTGTGCCTTACTTTATTTGTTCTAATTTGTAAATTAAATTCAGCACGTCTTGGCCGAATCGTTAAGGCCTTTTGCATATACTTAACGGTGGGTTTATTTCGACAAGTTATTCGTTCTGATTGTAAAAGCTGCCTCTCATTTTGATGGTGACTGCTATTTTTTACGAAGTAAACTTAATTTAACTGTCAATTCTGATGTTTTGCCCGCTCTTCGTTACACATCAATTAAAAGAGATAATGTCATAAGCTTCACTGATATCGCTGTTGTGTTTGATGCTGTGGTTATTATTCATTGGCTTAATATGAAATTGAAAGGCTAATTTGTATAACCTGAATAATGTTCTTTTGGGTAGTACGAGTATGTATATATTGAGCGGCTTAATATTGTGTTTATAAAGTGGAAGAATTTTTAATATATAGAAAATAGTAATAAAAATTATTACCTAAAATTCTGCTTAGGAATAGAAAAGCAGTGGCTGTTTTTTTGGACGTAAACTTAAGAGATCCGGTACATACTTTAATATTGACTTCAGATTATTCTCAACATATAGGGGAGACCAGCCTAAAACGGGTACCCCGCCTAAAGCAGGTAAGCGTTTTAAATTTCGCATCTTTCGAATTTAT
>DWEC01000062.1:0-23803 GCA_018245735.1 Microceris miodesmiata
TTGGTTGTAGAGTTCGAATTGTTTGCTACGATTCTAAAACTTTTTGACAGCTACAACTTAATTACGCCGAGGTAGGGCTACGATACTGCCTCAAATATTGAACGGCTGAATTGAAATTTAACGGCAACATATTTGTTAGCAAACTTCCAGAGGATCGGTTTGTTGAAGTTATATTAGTTGGTCGTAAACAATTAACCGCTGTCTGGGTATTAAACCGTTTATTGTTAATTTAATGAACTCTTGCAATACTTGATTCGGCTACTAATTGGTTTAAAACAGAATAACCATAACTTTTTGAGACATTTTTGTATCACATATTACTAAGCGCCTTTATATAATTCTTATTGTTCATACATACGAAAGAGCGTTATGTTGAAGATTTCAAAGGAAACACATAGCGTAACGAATGAAAAGCGATTACATGTTCCTTTTGTATCTTTTGAATGTTTTGTGTATACTGTTAAAGGGCTGAGACGATTCTTTATATTTTATTGTTTATTGAGCTACTTATTAATCCTTAACATGAGTTTTGTGGTTTAAAAAAAAAATAACGGCCAATGTACATATTATCAAATTATAACATGAATTCACTCAAGTAAGTCCCCGAAGGAGTAAGCAGAGGAGTGGTAAGGTCATAAGTTTTCACCAATTGTGTTATAAGTCCTATAGAATTGAGTCTATTGCCATTCATACAGGAAAGCCAGAAATCGAGGTATTAATGGAAATTTCAAATTAGAAAAACCCAATAACATTTTGCCCTATCCGAGAATCGATCCTAACACCTGTTGCTCAGTACTCACGCTTATAACCACTAGACCAACGAGGCAGTCAATTACTAAATTATACAAATAGCATAAAATTGATGTATATAAAGCTCGTACACATTCCCGTTGCTATCCATTTATTTAATGGCGAATAAGCTACCTTGCTGTACAACATTCCAATTTTGAATCCCCTTTGATATTCCTGAAGACGTACGTTTCAGCGTGTCTGGCTGACATCGTTAGTGTTTAGTTAGTTGCCACAGTTCAAACGTAACACGACTCCGAGTGGCTCTTGACGTAAGTGAACGTTTAATATTGTGACACTATTTACCATAGAGTAACGAACGAATTGCATGCTCGTTGTTACTTATATAAAGGCTGTTACAAACATACCTCTATACCTAATATATATATATTATAGCAAAGTATATTACGATATATTTGTTAAGTGATTTCCTAGTGACCGCTAAAGTATTGCTGATTAAGTGAACAGATATCTCTGTGTAGCAAGATATATTATTGCGCAAATAAGGACCGTAAAAATATATATTAAACCATAGCAACAGTCTGTGCCAGTTTGCTATAAAACATGTGCTAGCACAATATATTATTACATATTATAGCTCCATATGTGTCAGCCTTATCTCAACGCTTTCGACATTTCGTCGTCATCGTGCTAGGTGCAATATATTAATTTATGATGAAATAACTCGGTGCTGCTGAGTATCAAGTATGACCGTAATAAAACTTGGACATTACTTCAATCTGACATTTCGAGGTTCGGTACATATCTGTAAAAGTGTGACAAGATCAGCGAGTAGGTACTCGTACGAACGTACGTGAAGTAAACAACACGTAGTTTCACAACGAATGTAAAAGTCGTCGGCCATTACACAAAAAATATATATGTATGTACGTATGTCACATTAATTTTGTATGCAACTCGAAATGTTTGGTAGTAAAATATTAACGGTATCGGTGTCGGTATCGTATACGCAAACGAGAATATTGTTCTTAATTTATTATATGAATATATTACATATATTTTTAATTAAACTTATCATTTTTTGTACGAATGCTTATCTAGTTTCTCGTTCAGCATAGAGATGTAGACGCTTAAATTAAAACTGAATAATGTTCACCGGTACCTGGCATTTCGTCATAATCTCAGTCAGCCGGTCATATGTTAATTTTTTTGTAGCATATTATCACTTGTTAAATTTATTGTACAATATTGAAATTTATACGATGAGTTAATTACAAAAGAATAATTATTAATTATGTAAAACTATCTTTGAACACTCAAAGTTTTTGTTTCGTTTGTATTTGAGAAAAAAAATTACCACAGCCCAATCTGTGTTTTGCAATGGCTCCTTATCCGTGTTGGTAGTATACGCGTAAGCTTTTCCCCTTGTATTGTTCTTTTTAATTTAAATACTCTGTTTTACTTGAGTGACAGTTTAATTAGCTCTACTTTTCACGTATTCCTCTAAATAGGTCCTTCAAGCATTCCGTTCATACTATTATATAATAATCCCCACGATTTCGAACTTTTTCTATGAATAAAATTATTTAGACTTTAATTATTTAGTATGAACATATTGTATTGGCATTGGAACTTTATATAAGTATATGTATGCAGAATTTTAAACGATTAGGACATCTGCAAGTGAGTTAAAATGTGATCCGAAAATTCCGTTACATCCATACACACATACAAATTAAGCTAATATTAAAGGTTTTAAAACATATTTTTTTTACTATTTGTTTGACAGCTGCTGTCAAAAAATACAAGGCGCCGTCATACATTTATAATAATACTTTATAATAACAGGTCAAGGCCCATTATCTCGCGGTTCATTTATATGTAGATTATGCATATATGCATATATTATATAGGTACATATTATGTAAAGTAATATTTATCAAAACACGTGGGCACTTTTATTTATTTTTCAACTTAATTTCTCTACGGTGTAGAGTTAACTAGGACTCAAACAATACATTTTATTAAAGCGATTGTGTGGAATTAACATTTTTGAGCATTAAATGATCCACGTAATTACTAATTAATTTTCTGGTATCAGATGGTAATACATTTCACCTTAAGGGTTAGTGAATAGGTGGCTATTAAAGCTTATCTCACCATCGACTCTGCTTCGTAGTAATGGCTTTTAACTTAATAAGGGTGGTATACGTGGTTTAATTGCAACTGGTACGTGTGTGTATTAAAAGTAATAATATTGCGCTGTTAAAACATAAGTTTTTTATTATATTAAAATTTCGCAATAACTTCATTGCTATGTTTACTTATTCACTTCAAGTTATATAGGTACGTTATTATAGGTTAGTTATATACTGCTTCGCTGGTCGCTTGGTTACCAGCGCGACTGCTGATCTAGATGTCCTGGGGTCGTATCTCGAATCAGTTACTATTGGATTTTCTAATAGAAATTTCCAGTATTGCATTTTACCTTTGAATTCGCATTTCTGCCAGGTCTATGATAGTGATATGATATGATACCTAGTGAATAGTGTTACCACCTGTTCTATAACATGTAAACGTAAGTTGAAACATGGGTGTGTATTACACTCCTCTGTTTACCCCGTCGGAGATTACAGGCGCGATGTTACATTATGTAGACACTTTTTTGGATTTGGTTTGTATCAGTCCCATGTTAAATTATCTCTAACATTTACTTCTATTATACACGTGACTATCGTTAAACTTTTTATGAGTCAATATATGTTGTTTATTAATTTCCACGAAACAGGTTCCATTAATCATTATCCCTTGACACACTTGGAGGCAATCAGAATCAAGCTTCAGGCCTGCGCTGCGTTGTGGAACCACGCCCAGCATTGAGACTTCAAAGTTAATCATTTACACCCTAATAAGGCTGCAGAATCTACAAACAATTGCACTACTATTAATTTTTTTATATAAATGTTGCTGAGACAGAAGTGAAATCAATACAAACCAAAGAGTGATATTTATCTAGACATTAATGATTTATACCTTAACCGATTAAAGAATCAATAACGAGTTGCAGCTTATTACATTGCTGCCAACTAATTATTGGTTATATCAGGGTCACAGAAGAAAATATTAAATCAATACAATTAAAACATGGTATTTATGTAGGGATTTTTGAGAAATAGCATACGCTCCGTTCAGAATGTGCAGACATTCTACTGATCGATAAGAGATAGTGGCGCCGCACGTATCTCGAAGCAGCCTGTCGAATGATTTACGTATATCCTTGATGGAAGGATACTTATAGTCATCATTATTCGATGGAAGAGTCCTTTTGGACATCACAGTAGCATTACTTGATGGAAAAATCCTTTGGGTCATTACATGAGCATAAGTTTATGGAAGAAACTTTCTTGCTATTACAGTAGTATTACTAGATGGAATAATATTTTAATGATGGCAACCCGCATGCCCAGCGTAGAGATTACGGGCATAAACCCCCTTTTGAGGAGGCCTATGTCCAGCAGTAGACTGAGATAGGCTGATGATGATGATGATGGCAATGTTGTTTCATGAACTCGTATTATTGGTCATCACGGTAATATTTTCAATGACAGAATCCTTTTGATTATCACGGCAATATTACTTGATCGAAGAATCATTTTGGACATCATGGCTATGTTATTGGATGAAACAGCCCTTTAGTCATAACAGCAGTATTGTTTTATAAACGAATCCTTTTGATTGTCATAGAAATATTATGTAATGTGCCCCGTGATCATAGGAAAATCCTTGGAAATTCATTGTCTTTTAATGACAAGAAGAGTGATGAGATTATTTAATAAAAATTTACGATGCCAAAAACATTTTAATTTTATCCGGATGGATGTGAATTCTGAATTTAGGAGTACCTACGTAACTTCGTGCGGCAATGAGTTAACAACTACTTCATATTAAATATATTCTAGTTTAAAGAAATAATCCTGCAATAATGTTAAGGTAAAGTAGATTTTAACATCAAATAGTTCTTCTATTAAATAAACTTGTCGATCAGATGAATCCATATCAGAAATGTAGGAGATAATTTTTCTAATACGCTTTTACAAGTCAAAAAGAATTTGACTGCAAAGTATGAATAGAATTATGGAATATTTCTGGTTTTTAATTTTATTGATAAAACCTGTAAATGGCACTATAAAGTATTCAAAATGAGTTTAAGATATTCTTATGTCATATTTTATGTATGACAGTCAGAGAATTTCATGAACATGGTATTACAGCAAAAGCGTTTGCGATTCATGAATTTGTTCTGCTCATAAATTTACATGATCTACATCGTGTACGTCGTGTTGTTCCACCACACCGTGTTT
Organism: Microceris miodesmiata; assembly: GCA_018245735.1. NCBI lineage: Eukaryota > Metazoa > Arthropoda > Insecta > Lepidoptera > Hesperiidae > Microceris > Microceris miodesmiata. Next base: position 5,112 of record DWEC01000062.1, read on the forward strand.
CTTTACGACATCGTTTAGTTTGTCCATTTGTGGTAAGCGTTTCTCTCTTACAAAGGCTTCTGTAATAACGACAATAATAATAATAATGTGTAATTAGTTACATGGACGTTAGAAATCTAGTAGACTATAAATGGATGACAGCTTTAGTTAACATTCCTTTGAAATTTAGTGTACGAATATGAAAATTAAAACAATTTTATATTTGTTCTGGTAATAATGATGAAATGTAGATGTACCGTGTCTTAGTTGCCATGGAAACATTCACAAAATCAAAAGCACGAATAACCGAATTTAGAAATATAACAAATTTTGTCATCTAAGAACACTTGGTTTGGATTTCCTCCACATGCGGCCGTTGAGATTAAAGTTTGTCCTCCACCGTAAACTGTCGTGTAACAATAACCATTTTCATCATTGTAATCTATAAGTCTCATGAATATAATATATAACGTTTTTCTATAGTGTAAAAATTTACAAAGTTTGATATGGTAAAAAGGTATAAAACATACCTATCACGTTTTACTCAATCATCATTAATATTGAAACTGTTGTCATAAACTCGTTTCAATTTGTATGATAACTATATTTGCGGCTTGTTTATAAGTGAATGAAATTCATTTTCAGTTTACCAAATATTTGCAGAATGTCACATTCAGTTGATCAAATGTTATTGCGAATAATGTTTTGTATTCTTGCTGTAGGTTTAATAATAACGAAGGAATAAATCAATAAATGCTCAAATAAAAACCATACTAAACATCTGATAAAATCTCGAAATGGTAGGTAATGAGAAACGATCAAACGTGTGGTTTTGGACGTTATAAGGATTAAAACCTGTAGGATCTGTCGTGTAAATGTGAATCATGTTAAATATAATACGACAATATGGAAGTGATAGAACATCCATATCATGCGATGCTTGGCTTATACAGGATCAGCATACTGATTTGAGTATCCTTTACTGTGGGTAGTTACACAATATTCTTACTTAATGAATGACAGCCCCGTCGCGTAGCTGGCAACACTATCGCCTAGATGGAAGCACTATCGTCTTTCACTGTTATTATGTATGCGGTCATGTATCTAGTTTTATTCCTTCATATACGACATGTATGTATTTACTTTTAAAGTGATTATAATATAATTAACACGAAATAATACAACAGGTACGACAGGAAGCCATAAATTTTCCGCTCGACCAAATGTCTGCTGCGATTGTTGTATCGGAGTCAATTAATTAGCGCTAAGTAAATTAACAACAATGACTTTCGCGACAATGCATGGTAGATAAATTAAATTTCGCTATTTCCTGTTGAATTGATAACGGAGTGACATGGTATGTATGTATGTTACAAGACACAAATTAAAATTTGTTAGGTATTGATAAACATTAGGCGAACTTCTCGTCGATACTTTAATTAGTAATGAGATTATACAGTCTTTTATTGTATTTTTTATTATCCACAAATGGCGGAAATGTATTATCTTTTAATGATTGGAATTTAAAAAAAGCAAAGAAAACGTTGACGAAGCTACTTAGTATGAACGTACAAGATTTTTGTCTCGATAAAAAAAATGGCATCACGAAATTCCCTTTGAGTGTGTAGAAAGATAATTATCCAAGAACATAAGGCAAAGGAATAAAAAAATTTTGCTGGCGGAAAGTCTGCATGGCTTATATTTGGACGTTTTCGCTCAGCGCTCTCCCCGCATTCAACACGTGATGCACAAAGGGGTCTTTAGGACAGCTTGCCTGAATGAGCTCTTGAACTAGGCTTTTGTTCTTTTGTAAAACCAGACTCCACGTTTTAATAGTTTGTGAGCTAAAGCACACTGCATTTAAAAGTATAAATATTTATGTACAGGTGTCGTGTATATTATGTTGATGTATCAAGAAAAAAATAATGTGAACTGTAGTGTTAAATTACTTAAGAAAAATGTAATGCCGTTAACATCCTGATAAAAGACTGAAGTACTTAATAAGTCCTAAGAAGATGCGAAATTATTTACAAAATTAAAATGCTAACTTTAAACCGTCCTCTGAGGGATATGCGCAAGACAAACTTGTATTTCCTCTAATCTGTATTTCCTCTACGGAATTTGTATTTCCTCTAATCTGTATTAAAACATAGCGGTACGGAATTCTCCAAGATTTTACTGAATGAGAGATGAAGCACATTTAATAATAACATTTGAAAATACAATACCCTTTTTTCATCTATATTTTTTTGTATGAGTAGGCAGAGGTACACTCACGATTCGCCAGTTATGTTATGTGTCCCATCAAATAATAGGGGGTGCTAGCAGAATAACAGTGAGATAAGTAACAGTGAGATAATTGAAATAAAGGAAAATTGAAACTTATGTTTGATAATTTTCTTAATACCATTTAAAGACTAATAAAAAAGAAATATTGTAAGATGTTTTGAACCCTTAAACGAAACCCATTTCTTATTCCGTCTATTTATGGTATATGTTACTGATAGACAAATAATCGAAGCAATTGTTCAAGAATCTCCTTTCTATTTTCTATTCTGATTATTCCCAGTCAGTTACCCTCGAGGGCAGAATACATTAACCAAAGTGCTGTACTTGGCTTGACGCCAGTGCTAAAACAAAGGCTTGAGTTACACTAGTTTAAAGTAGCACTTCGGTCATTAAAGTGTTCTTTGTGGCTGGCTGGATTACCTAGTAAATGGGCTGTTGTCTTCTATCTATTCAAAACATTGTTAGGTCATGATCTACAACTGTTTTATATTAAGTCCAATATGTAATGGATATAACTTGATATATAGAGCTCGGAGAAGTATTAGTTCAATATGTAATGACTACAACTACACGGGCATAGCTTAAAGTAGGTACTGCTACAATATGTAACTGCAAAACTATACAAAGTTAGCTTAAGTTATGTAGCGGCTGAAACTATAGCTATAGAACTAGCTTAAGTAAGATACCGAAGCGATAACTATATAGATGGAACTTCAGAAAGTTGCCGAGCTAATATCTAGGGGCAAAATCCCTATAAATATAACTCAAGGACGTCACCGATGCCTATTTGGATTGTGTCTTTGGATATTCTGGGATCATGCACAACATTTAATGGATGTTTTAACCCAAACATTTATTACTGTAGTCGTAAATTTTAAAAATAACGATCTTTAAATGTTGAAACTGCCAAGTGGGTGATTGTCAATACCTTTACAATCTTGATACTGATAAACAGATGGTGTCATCTTGCATCAGTTTCCAAAGTAATTTACTACATTGCACAAAATTCTTGAACAAGTTAAATCATATGTAAACGGCATCTTTCACGGATTTAGGAGCGACGACTGAACTTTAGTTAATTTGGTGGAATTAAGAGCTTAGCAACTGGGTTGTCGCAGATGTTCAGTATGCGTACTCTATGAACGAAATTATGTAAATCACCGTGTTAATCTTTCTACCAGGCTTTGAGATTATGTCTCAGTCTGTTAATGTGTTTACATGTTTAACATAAAATAACACGTACAGAATAAAAAATGGTAGCAACGGCGACTGAGGCTTAAGTAAATACAAACTTATATAATATTTGTCCGTTTCTCCAGTGTTTGATCATCGGGATTATTGGGTGGGAGTTGTAGGTTTGACACCCATCCGGGATAAATATTTGTGTGACGCAGAAAAGTGTTTATCGCTGCTGACAGTAAAAACGTCTAATTTGGTTGTAAAACGTACAATTAAAATTTTAATTAGTATAATATCACGCATGAATTGACTGCTTACATCGACACTAACCGATTGAGCCGTAATCAAAGCTATTTAACTAAGCATTAACACGCGTTTTAGTATGGTGGTTTTATCGTGCGTATGTATATCAGGTTGTTTTAAGAGCGCCATTGATAGAGCGGTCGACCGTGTGCCGTTAAAATTTGATTACCCGCATCGATGGCTCCCAATATTAAATTTCGATTGTCGCACAGGTTCACAACGGTGTTAAGGTCGCGCGGCCGCTTGTTTGCGCAAGATTGTTATTATTTTTTATTTCCTTTCAGAAGACGGCATGAAACATCGTTTTTAATTTACGTTTAAATTTGAATGGTACGGTTATGGTTCTCAATATGACAGTTGACTGGTACTTATCAATGCAGATCTTTCAAATAAAAAGGCAATTGTTCGTCTAATAGTGTTTTAGTCGCGTCCAGTAAATTGCTTGTATAGAAAAACGTTTTACCTCCTAGATTCGCCTTGAAGACCTTGTCGATAATAAATAATTCACATGTGGTTTAACTAACATTTATAGACACGCTATAATTGTAAATTTACATAGCATTTAGCGAAAGCGTGATCTGTACAAGGATTTTCAAATAAACTTCCAAGAACCAATGGACATGAACTGACATACGTCACTAGTTACTTTACCTGTTACTTTATGTGTGTTTAAAATATTGTAAATATTTTTATCTTCTTATAAATAAGTAAATCACAGTGTATTTAAAAATACCGTTGGTAGACGTACAAAAGTTGTTTTCCTTTTAACTGTAGAAATCAATTTGGGAAAAAATAAATTTTCGTTGAATGTTGTAAAACTCTGATTATCCATGCACCTAGTTTTTCATTTATACTATCGTTAGCGACGCTGGCCCCGTTTTAAAATAGTATGGATATTGGTGGCGCTGCGGCATTGAAAAATTTTAAACAAAATGCAGCTAGGTGATTTTGAGACAAGATATTTTTACAATTAGCCAAATACTTATATATATGTGTACACTATGCCCGTAACCTTCTTAATGTGAGAGGAGACCGATATTCCAACAGTGGAATTATGAATCGGTCGATTATTACTTTTTAATATTGTGTGTACACAACTTGCAGGACATTTTTTAAACGATTCTTTACATAAAAATTTACTGTTCTTTTTGAGATACGATAGCGTGACCCTGATTTAATTCTTCGTGTCTAATTTGTGTAGGAGATCTGGAAGTTAGGTACGCATTGCTACAAATATTTTTTGAAATATCGCGCTGCTGTCATAAATCACAGTAGGTAGATGATTAATATGAGTTTTCTTTGGAAAATGCTAATTTTTTAAAGAGCCAGATAAAAATGTTTGACATAATAATAATTATGCGGAGCCCTTCGTTTATAATTATCTTATATAGAAACAAAAAAATAAGAATTGAACTATTATGATTGCTTTTCTGTCACTATTTATTAGGTATACTTACCTATATGAAAAAGTTACACAGACTTTCCTCACAGAAATATCGAGGATATTAATCTGAACGCCTATATCTCGCGGCTTTTCTGGAAAAAGGAAACTATGGTATATATATACACGTAAGAAATAGAACTAAAATGTCTGTTCCATATTTGGTCTACTAAGCACATTGTAAAATTGTTTTCAAACTTCAACATAGAACATAGATTCTATGTACAGGCGGCAAATCGAAAGCAAACTCCAAGAGCAGGCGAGGCAGTCGTTAAGCATTATCAATATTTATCGTGTCTATCTTCATGGCTAAGCATGAAGTGGGCTGGCACCGTTAAATATCCACCAGGTTTTTGTTTCAGTCAACATACGTTTTGTTTGATCGACGCCTGCGATATTTTCAATTGCAAATAAGCTGTCTATATGAATCGACACTGATGCATAAAATATACTAAACAATCAAAGTAACCGGTATACAACAATAAATTGCGATTTATGATTTTATGTAAATTTATGTGTTTACGGTAATATTTATAATTATAAATTCACGTATGTCTGTTCAGTCCGAAACTGGTGCAGTTTCCAGTCAGTCTATGTTATATTATGACTATTAATAAAGCCAGCATCAGACGCTGAATATTGGGAGTGTTGAGCTCCCTATCAACTGTTACGCACCGCCAGCTTTATATCTGTCGCTTGTTTCTGCTGTCAATTCTGGATATTTTAATACATTAATACCGAGGTTCTATGTTTAATACTGTATACTAGGAAGTATCACTGGCGTATTTCGACCCACTTTATTGATTCTTCATTGAATTTTTATATTTTATATATCACTCTATGTTCCGTGTATTTACAAGTATATATTAGAGGAAATCTAGATTTAACATTCCTGACCATTTCGTGCCGATTGCAGAAGTTGTACATCTACCGGATAAGTACTAGGATTTGAATACTGTAAGCGCCCGTTAGTAATAAATTCATCGGATATTCAGTATTTATTTAAGTTGTATGAAAATTTACGTACATCGAAATGTGTGCCACGATTTTCATGGAATTGTATGAAATATATACGTGGTAATTCCGAGAGGTAACTAACTTAATTGGAGTTCATCGGAAGTGAGTTAAATTGATTGGCAAACTTTAGCGACACGGAAGTCCGTATAATTGAGTCAACGCTTTTAAGTTATTGTTTGTGATCCAGTGGCTTTATTAGGTCGACCTTGTATATAATGTGTGTGTAACAATTGATGAAGGCTGCAAAAAGCTACGATACATTATCAAAATGATGGCAATACTCATTCTGTATGCTTTATGCTTCATTGCTAATACCAGCAACATATCGGCAACTCCTGTGCTGTTGCGTATCTAGACGGATGTGAACACTTAACATCAGTTAGTCCATTCAGCTGTTCGTCAGGTTAACTTGAAAAAATATATATTCGACTTTTATTAAAAAACCAAAATAAAATGCAATAAAAATATAAATAAAATACAATAAAAATAAAATGTAACTAACTGGTTTTCCAAACGAGTGTCCAAAATAACTACTGAACTGTTCAGGTGAGAAGGAAAATTCGTATATGCGTGAAGATTACCTTATTCTGAACACAGAAACAGCGATAACGGCGAAATTAGTTGACATGTTTTCATCGTATCAGCTAATTGTATCGCGAGTTCAATGACTTAAGTTAAAATGTATAATCTTAAAGTGTAATTACATATGTATAATTAACATCGTATATAAATAAAGACGTGTAATATGCATATTAGTTTCAGTCATTATATTTACATAAATATCATTCTTGCTAATCGAACCCAACTACATTAGCGTAACATCACGCCTATAATCCCCGAAGAGGTAGGCAGAGGGGTGCAGTACACTTCCACGTTTCATCAGTTACGTTTAAGTCCCATGGAATAGGTGGTGAGCCTATTGACATACACTGGGCACAAATCCAGACTCCGAGTCACTACTAGAAATTAGAAATTACAAAAATCTGATACATAGTACCCGGCCCGGGATTTGAACCTAGGACCTTTCGATCGGCAGTCACGCCTGCAACCACTCGACCAACGAGGCAGTCATTACCACAGACCGCGGGTAACTACATATTATATGTATGTATATTAGCGAAGTTTATTAATAAAAGTTGGATGATGCATTGAAGTCGAAAAACATTAACATTGGTTAATTAGGTTAGATATGATTACAGAAGCTATACGTACACCACGATGACGCAAAAATTGTTGGAGGAATTATTTCGAGTGTTTGTTTTTAAAATGTCTTTACAAAAAAAGGGATATTACGAAACCTGGCTTAAACGTCTTTAGAGATTTACAAATGTAATCGCGCCTTGACATAGACTTGCCACGAATCAGAATTTCAATTTCCTGGCCGTCGTATTACAAAATTTCCATCCAAAGGATTTTGCAGGCAAAACTGAGAGCGGAGTGCAAAAGTTAATGGTGAAAATTTGTCAGACAGTTATCCTCGTCTTCGGCTGAGCGTCAGTTACGAGTTACCAGTGATTTTGACCTTTAAATTAACTCCATTATGTGGGCATTTGTTTGGAAAGTTTTCCTTAAACCTTCGTGAACCATCATTGGCCTTTAATCTATCAATGTCATCAAATAATGAAGTTAACGAGCAAGCTGTATTACATACATGAAGCACTGGTAAAATAAAAACTGCTTTATTTCGATAAGTGTGACGATTATAAATATAGAAATTATACTTTCCCAAAACCGGACATCTAACATCCCCAGCACTTCCCCTATTGTGTTTTAACCGTGTGTAAGTAATTAGAATGATTGAAATATCTATGACAGTAGCAATAAATTAAGGAATCGGTATGAAATTTAAAAGTTAAATAACATGAAACCATAAATTTTCTTTTTTCCTTACATCACACCTCTAGAACACGATAAACATTTTGGATTTTTTTATGCCTTCTGCCGACCCCACGAACGCGTGCAACGATTACAAGGGAATCTATAGATAATGCATAACACATGTGTGGCGAAAAATCATTTATTATTTATTTCATGCATGTAGCTTTTTAACACATTCTTATGAATGTATTAGGTATGTTTAAACGTCTAGTCACTATATATTTCGTTCTCAACATTTCTCATCGCAACGTTATAATAAAACAATGCTCAGGTGACACGGCATATTTTCAATATTTCTATAGTATTGTAATTTGGATGTCACTTTGTTTTGCAAATATTGTTAACGCTCTTGGTGTCCTATATTTTTAAGAGTATTTAAGATGTCGATAAGTGTATTCCTTTAAAGATTCAGCCAGCGAGATAGCAGACGGAGATACCGTGGTGATATAACACGCTGCGACGAAAGTGATGACGCAAAGCTCTTTGAGTCTTGATAAATGTATATATATTTTGAAGTACAAAGATGTTTGTTTTTTTGTGTGATTCAGAATGAATGTTTATTGGTTGGCTATGGACATTTTCACCTTCTTTCATTTTTTTTTTAAATTATGATTATTATTATATCAGCGCGCCAGGTCCATTACGGAGTGGGTGGAGGGACCGAGTGCTAAATATCTATCCTTACAGATCTGACTTGCTTCTTCTACATTTTTCACATTTTTAAGCTAAAGTACTTACGTTCTGAATAATAATTAATAATTATGATTAGAACTTGTGGTTTCGTCTCTTGAAATCAGTAAAATATCATTGAGTCCAAATCGGATCAATTGACTCCGGTAATATTTTGGAATTTGATTCGTTCGGAGAACAGATATTGGAACAATATTACTTACTTATAGAAAGAGGAAAGTTAACAAAACTCTGAGCATAAGCGATATTAGTTTTTATATGAAACAAATATAATAGTGAGGACCGAACTTATATGGGTTATTATTTTTTGTTCGGGACGTCTAGAGACTTTTTCGATTGGAAATCTCGTGTAGTTTCTACGTTTCCAAGAAAAGTGTCTAAGTAAGTAAGTAATTGTAATCTTATGCGAGAAGTGTAGTTCTTCTTGGCACTGGTAATGATGCGTAACTGATTTTGAAATACCAGATCGGTCCATATAACCGTTCACTGTTACGTCGGTGGCAAGTGAGGCTTGTTAGACTATTTACAAACATCGATTAGGAAATACGACTGAATACGACTGATACTGTGTAACACACAAAAATTACTGCTGTAATATATTGACAATATCTTCAAAATTACTCCACAAGAGCTACTGTTCGAAATGTAATTACGTGGTATTTTTTTATTATTTTGGATTCCGTTGCACGTACGCAGCATTTATTAAGAATTTAAACATGATGTTGAGAAACGATTGAGTTATATATATGAATGTGGTAAGATGTTTAGAGAAAAATGTATTTGACGTCATGACAATTATTCATAAGTGAAATGAGGAATGTTTTCTGTTAGCTTTAAAAAAAAACGGCAGGTCTCAACCCAAGTAATACTTAGTAAATACCAAGCAAGTTTACCAGATGTTTTCAATTCCAAAAAATGTGGGACGCACGTAGGGAAGTTACGGCGAAAGTAGGCGTCGCATACAAAAGATCACTATCGTTCATGGTGCACATGTAAATGTAACGTTTTACCATGATGCAACGTGGACATTACATAGCCTGCTTTGGTTTACTTTCACATTTTATATTCCCGCTAACGACGCCTAATTACAGCGCACAGATTACGTGCAATACTTGTCTCCGATACGTTTTGTAATGTTCCTCGTAATGCGGACATATTGACCTTTTATTTTAAGTATCCTTCACTACTTCGTATATTTAATGTTTTTGGTTTGTATTTTTTTCCGCGAGCCGAGGACAAGTCGTGGTTGCGCTCATTAGCGATGGCCCATACCTAGAAGTGATGATGATGATGAAATTAAGTTAAGGGTACATTTTATCGTTTTGAATACATATATTAAATTGTAGTTAAATGTTGCCATGATCGTGACAATACACGAAACAAGAAATCATGGCTTTTTAAAGTGTGTTTCGACGTATTTTCGATGCAAATATGAAATTTGCAAAATTGATCATTTTAATAACAGCATGCATTTTCGTATGCATATTTACATAGTAATTACGTTATCGTATGGTAAAATAAGGTGTTATAAAAGGGGATTGTTTGGTTTAAAATACGACGTGGAATATAATCGAAATTCACTTTTATGATTTGGGTGACAAGGTTTATATTTGAGCGAAAGTCTTGGTGACTACGGTGCTTACAAGCATAATTCCTGTCGTATTGTTTTCGAACAAAATCCGGTACAGATTATATCTAACGATAAAACGCATATGTGTCATATTAAAATAGATATTCATTAAATGTGAGAATAATTTGGGAATATGTTTTCTTCTATTCAGGTGGCAATAAAAAAATACTATACTTATAAATACCTACGTGTTAAATTTAATAACGCTACGAATCCGCGGTAATTCGCAGCTTATTATTAAGTGGTGCTTGTAATATTTTCGTGTGAATTAATTTTCCGTTCCAACCCATATTTTTCGAGTATTGCGACATAGTTGACCGCGCCCCTCCACCCTTGCGGACGTTGGGGTGGTGTTTTTAAATCACACATTAAACTTCACTAATTTCAAAGTATTTTTACGTTATCGTGTTATTCAGCAAAAATGTTATAGCGTTTTATTTTTTACCCATATTTTAAAGCTGTCGTCTCTATGTAAAAAAACCCAGGCAGGTACGACAAAAAGGACAATAGTGAAAACCGTAACGTCCTACAATTTGTCAGCCGCAGGAAGACTTATGACATATAAATTAGATGGAACTTTTTGCATCACGTCGACGTCGCCACCGTAAACAAAGTTAGATTATCTCGTGTGGCCTTCTAGATAGGTCGTACCCGCTCAGCTGCTCTTGATCTATGACATCACATTACCCACTTATACCTACACGAGGAAATTCAGGTATGTAAGCAAGAAAACTTTATGGCATATTCACATTTTTCCTTTACAATTCACATCGTTGTAGTATTTACAAGTATATCTTCAATAAATGAATCTTATCTATAATTCTGGGAAAATGGTGTACGTTCATAAAGAGCGACGAATACTGACGAAGCATTTCACGTCTGTAAGGATGGATATACCCGACACTCAGTGTTCTTTGCCTATCCAGTAAATGACATAGCGTGATGATATAATAATAATAATAATAAAAATATCTATAAACTATTTTCTATACGGTGTAAATATTTAACTGTACTATTTTGTTATAAAAGTAAACGAATTAGTGAGGCGCGGCGCGGCGAAATAAATACAAGTCATAGCGGAAATAATTAAGCAGTAAATTCAAGCGTCAACTTACTTTCTTGGTCATTTATATTCTATGTATACTTTAAAGGGACGTAATACACGGCGGTCGTTTAAATTGGTTAACGTTGTAGGTATATAGAAATTGCGTTAGACTGTCACAACACGAAACACGTGTAAGTAAGACTTAAACAAATAATAAACTTTCATAACAATAGTAGAGAAATTAATGAACACACTCTTCAACGTTAATATAACGTAACATCACGTCTATTTGCCCGAAAACATAGCCAGAGGAGTCCCACATTTCATCTGTTACATTTTACCTAACTATGGAATGGAGAGTCTATATCTTCTATGAGCCTTTATATAGTTTTAAGGTAGGTAATAATTTCGTGAACTTCAAGACTGCCACTAACATGTTCTTTGACAATAATTACGTTGCGGTGCTGAGATAATTATGCACTTTAATAAATGAGATTTAAGCACATACTAAGTGGCGTACCACATAAGTAATAGAAGGTTATGCATTTCGATGTTTTGGCTTGAATAGTGCTCAAGCCAATTAATATTGCATTTTATTTCCAATATAAGTAGCTGGCAAATATTTTTTTAATAATATTAAATGTCAATAATAATAAACACCAATCAGAATACAATTACTTAAAAACAAAAAAAATACGAATTTATTTGAGCATTTATAACTTGGTAAGAATTCTTGGGAATAAATTTTGGTTCTTTTAATTAGTCCCCTGATTGATTATATTTTGTATGCAATGGTACAAGTAAAATCTAAGTATGTCAAATACAATATTGCAAGTGAAAAGAAATGCATAAAAAATAAACAATACGGCAGATGAGATAGCCATCGCCAACTATGATTAGACTTTCGTTCGCCGTCTGCATTGATAGACTTTTGATTTCTACTGCGTACAGATCAAACAACATGTTCGTTCTGTTCCCAATTTTCGTGAACGAATAAAAAGACTGAGAGATTAGAAATCGGTTTTAAATTCGATTTTGATTCGCTACTGATGAATCTTTCGTCATCTTTGTTCGTGTATGGAATGAAAGTTTGGGCCAGATCTACCTATGACACAGGTATTATTTCTTTTATTAGCACCGTTATCAGATGAGATAAGTTATCTTTGTAACGTCGGAAAAACAAATCAATATCAACACTATACAATTTTTGTACTTCAAATTTTCTGAATGGGATTTACGAATCGAATTTTCTCGATTAATATATTTATTTAGTAAAACTAAGGGGTTATGTTTTATTTAAAAGTCCTATTTAATTTAATACAACCACAAACTTGTTTTTTTAGGATTTGAGTGCCGGTTATTGACAATCATTGTACGAGTATACTGCTATATAAAGCTATTTAAAATTATAAAAAAATGTTATTAAATAGTGTTTGTAAACAAATTATCACAATATTTTGCTTATCTAACAATCAACATCATGAGGTTGAGACAAAAACGAAACGTGATGATGCGTTAAGGTCACTAAATCTTGAAGACAAATGATTACGTCTGTATCTTCTAGCATTTGTCCATTGATATTGAAAATTTAGAGACAAGACCCTACCTACTTCGTCGCTTACTACAGAGATACACTGTAGCTACTTTTGCTTGTGATTGATGTTACTAATCTATCCAAGAGATCGAACCTAGTTCCATTGTGATCACTCGATTCACATTTTAACAACGTGTACAAGAACAATTTGCTGTTGCTGAAACAAAAGCGCTCCGACAAAGGTTCGTTACACCATTGTTATCAATTTACATGCGAAATAATCTATTACCGAACTCTCTCATATATTGTTAAACTCGGAGCTGTCAATAAAATCGTGCAATACGTTCATCGCAGTAATTATGTTACAGCTAAACGCTAATGGATCACGATTTGACTAATGAGTAGAAAAAACCTATTATTTTTTATTTGTAGCGTTGATGCAATGTTTAGACATTCGTATGCCGGGAGCAATTGTTGGATCTAAATTTCAAAATTAAATTAGGACACTTGAGATAACTCCATACGTGGGAACATTTAAATTCATACGCCACCTAATAATAAAAGATAAAAATAACAAAACACTATCCTCAATTGTATGCCCACATTATTATTCCGCTGATGATTTTCACGCCGTCAAAAGATAACGTTTATAAGCTTACTAAAAACTCGCTTTCAGATAATGTTAACAATTATGTGAACGTGAATAACAATGCCTGAAAATACCTAATTGCACTATTCCCATACCTACAGTCGCACATCGATTAAATATATATTTATAAATTATTTAAGCTTGATAATTTTTAATTAGTACGACTCGTATAATTAATCTTATAATAACATTCATTATAATTATTACATCATAAATTTTGCTATTAAAATTTAGATTTTACCTTCGTCATTTTGCTGTATTATCACTGTATTCGAGCACTGAACAAGTCCACAGTAATATAAAATTGTAAAATAAATACGGTCACTGTATGTCACACGCGTAAAGTACTGTAACTGTTGGCGTGATGTCGCCAGGTGTTGTGCGCGGGAGGCTGTCGCGCGGCGGCATTGAGTCTGATAGGTTGCACGGGCTGCGCGGGCGCATACATCACGTGCACAGTGGCGCTGCCGTGCCGGCCCGCTGCGGTCGCGATCAGAACTAACGGCTTCTTCACGGTCCAATGGTTATCAGCGATGAATGATGGAATGATGAAATATATCGGTATATTCACTTGCAATAAATTTAATCGCGATTGCTTTATTTACTCAAATTGGTTCATTCTTGGATTTTTTGGTCAAGATTTCTCGGATTATTTCCTCCTTCTTTCTTCGATTCTCTATATTAACCGGATAATTCGCCCAGCTTGTTCTATTAAAATGAATAAGGCACAAGTCTAATAATTCAAATTTCAGTAATATTTTTTATGTACGTTACAATTTCGTACAACCTTGATATAATTACTGCAATTTAGCAATAAACACCTTTTTAGAGTTAAATTTAATAGGTCCATAAGTAGTCGAGTTTAAATCGTTACTTCTCTATTTATTTTACGTGAATTCATTCAGCGTACAAATCCTCTAACGCGAACGCCTTTGTCAATAGGGGTATGTAAACAACCCTTATAACATGAAGAGAACATAAAGTCAATATAAACTCAGCTGTGTAACTATCAAGTGTGAATAAACAGATAGTAAAGAATTCTTTTAGACTATTTATTTCCGGGGCGTAAGTTGGGATTTATTTCATATAATAAAAATAAAAAATATGTTATTTAACATGCATAAATTAAATTATAAATCGCCTGAATAGTCCATTAGTGTAACGTTGCTCGACCTTGATCGCTGGTCCGGCGGTTGTGGGTTCGATTTCCACCGAGGTCAAATGTTTGTGTGATGCGCACGATTATTTGTTTTCTCGGTAGGTGTAAATTTACACTACTTTTATAAAACTTATATGGGTAATTTTTGACTGTCTGGTTACTACACTACGGGTTTTGCCTAATTTGTGATCAAATAACCTTGTTTTAAGATATTATAATAATGGCACACAGGTCTTAAAGACATACTCGTATTCCGCGTGAGAAATAATATTATCACCTGTCCAAGTAACGTTATTTCTGTTTAACCCAATGCAACTCTCAATGCAACTCAACTGTGAAATAGATAATTATGTAAGTGTTTAGTATTAAAATTACCCTGCGATATGTCTGTAAGGTAACAGAAGATTTTCAGGTAACCCGTCATTCTCACTTGAGATTATATGTATGTATGTATCTTTATTCCACATTTTCTATGTGGGCTGAATACTTTTAGTGTCATCATAATATTCAGTAAAAAAAAATCGTTACATTTTAACGTGAATTATACAGATGAGGTAATAAGTGTAAAAATATGTTTATATTTTCGTACTATTCTTTGAGATATTAAAGGAAAAACATAAGAACAACCTTGGTAAATTTTCCACTAATCTTGTGATTTACCACATATGGTAATTCTATTATAGCATTATCACCATAAATATGTGTACAGCTCTGTTAAGAGACGTGTCACGTTTTCGCTCTGTCCGTCACTCTCAAGTAATACTCTATTCAAAGTACATACCTACTAACTCGCAGAGACGCTATGATATTTTTCTCACAATAGACATACGAAAGCAAATCGTCTCGCTGTTGTGTTAACGTATAAGGAAAAGAGAACATAATTAACCGAATGCATCATTATGAAGTTATATAACGAAAGTAGACGTTGACAAATACGGTTTTCACTGCGGCGCGGATGTCACGAAATCGGTGTCACTGAAACCATTCGTGTCATTTCAAGCGTTAGTTGGCTATTTATCTTTATATTTATTAAGCACACATTATTAATTACAATTATTTACAATTAGTCATTGCACGATTATTATAAGTGAGTAGTAATTAATAACTTTGGATTTTAGAATTATAATACGTAATGATATAATTATAACACAATATAATTATAATACGTTTAGATTGTATCCGTTGATAAAAAATATGTTAAAATCGGTCAGGTAGCAAAGAAGAAACCAACTCGAGTTGTATGAAGTATTTGCTTTGAATGTTGCTAATTTTAAAAAGGATTTCGTTTCACGCAGTGTCGTTCAAGTACATTTCACAGTCATTAAATCATGATATACTTACGTAAGTGTGGATTATGGATAAGTATCTTGTATAAACAAATCCTCTTTAAAATAACTAACGAATATTCTAGACTTACAGTTTTACAGGGTCCGAATAAGTTATGGTAATTTTGTAAATAAAATACAGGTTATTATAACAATATGATCAATTGCTAAACAGTCCATTAGTAGTATCCATTCCAACAAATTCTCTTGATACATCTTGTCCTTATTTATTCAAACGATATATTTTTTACTTTGCACAATATTCATGCGCTATTTAAATACATTTCTATGATACTGTTCAACAAGGATGCCGTATTCAAATAGAAACGTATTCGACTGGAAGTGAAAAAATATAAATTCAAAGAAGCTTTGATTTCCAGTCGAGTGTAAAGAACCCGCATCCCCACTGCTGCATACATCCAGTTGATTGCTCTTATAAAATACATATGTGTGAAATTCTGCATCCACTGTGCATAAATATAAGTATTGCAATGCGCCGTGCCTCTTAGGATTTGAAGTTACCGTAGATTTAAAATACATACGTTGGTTACCGTATATTATTATATGCCTTAAAATAGTATTTACAACTTATATCTAACAAAAACCTTCTTATTCTATGAGGCGAAACCATAATAAAGAAATTTACACATCATAGAGATCTCTATAATATTGTAAACATGTGTTAATCCAATCCGTACTTAACCAGCATTGTAGACTATGGCCTTACCTACCTCATTTTTACAGACGACGCCATAATAATCACGATGAATATTTATTGAATAGCTGCAGTTGATGGGAGATAGACGTGACTTTTGTAAGCATAATAGATAGATTAACGTCAGATAATTGACTTGAAACATGTAATAAAATATTCGAAAATAATTAACATTTATTATTATTTGGATATCGATACAACATAATAGATATGAGTGTTGTAGGAGGAAATAAATTTTTATATGTGCTCCGATGTTAATAAAAGCTTGCAATTCAAAAGATATAAACGATAAATAGTTTAAAATACGTCCATATGTAGAACATAAAATGCTTATAATCAAATCCGATATCTTTGTTGATCATTTTGCAGCGGAATATAATATAGGTAACTATAACGGAATATATATAATTAATAAAATAGAGGTCATTGGAGCTTCGGTCATCTTGTAAATGAGCTATCGATGCCCTTGGAAAATTTAGGACAAGAGACAAGGCTTCTATCACTTCGGATTATATCTATATTACAGAGTATGTATGTAAGATTAGGGGATTAGGTGTAACCCATGAACGTCAGTGCATATTAATATTAATGCTTAACACAAATGCTGTGCTATTTTTATCATTTCTGATTTTTTCGCTCAATATTTTTTAATATCCGCATTAAAATTAAGGCATTTGTGGTGTTTACGGATAAATTCCCAACTCTAGTGGATATCAACGAAGAGAGCGAAATAATAATTTCAGCTTTCCTGGATAAGTGCCCCCGGAGAAATGAGAAATGTTTAGGGTTGAGAATTGAAAGTTTTAAATTAGTTCTTTTTATACTTTTCCTATTTGTGTACCGCTTCGAAACTATCCAGAGTGGAAGCTGGAAAAGGTATTTTGGAAGTAATTTCGCAAGAAATAGCTTAGTTATCACAGCGAATAGGTATGAACATTCTCTAAATGTGTGCATTCTATGTGTATTTGTGTATATGTGTGTGTTTCATTGACACATTTAATTATTACCGTGTATGACAAAATAGAAGAATGTAAAGTTCGTATGTAAAGTTCGGCACTCGGCGTCCTCTGCCTAGCTTGAAGGGTACCTAGTGTGATGGTATAACAATAACACATTTTTTATGCGTATGTGTTTTGTATACGTCTGTAGGCACACATATAGTTAAATATCCTCACGTTTTTGTAACAGAAAACCTCAGGAAGAGGCGATTGTTTGCCGAGTGACTGTCAACGATTATCTCGTTGAAGGACGTCACTGGTGCGAAAAATAATCTTGCACAATGAGCAGTTAAGTAATTAATTTATAACCCTTTTCAATGACAAGGCCGTTGATATTGTCACAGGTCGTTTTCCATATATAAATTTTTCAATCAGTTAAAGAATGACGACGGGACATAAAGATGTAGAGACAAGGTAACGAGTTCGTGGTCTACTCAACGTAACGATGTTGAGATAGGGTAATGACACTGCGGTTTATTAAAAATAATGGTATTATATGCCATAGTATTTTAATTATATTGTACGAGTATGTAAATCTGTATATTAATATGTGTAGCGAAAACTTTGTACTGTTTTTAAAAATATGGCATTTACGAAAGATTGTGAGATTCGGTATACAGGAATTTCATATAAAGCAAGTGTACAATAAACCAATATTTATATAATATATGTAATGTAATACAATTATATGAAATAAAGTAAGACGATGCATTCATAGTTTAAGTTCCCATGGTCAATATTAAACAGATATGTAATTTATTTATTTATTTATTTATTTATTTAATTATTTAATATTTAGTAACACCTTAAACTAAGGGGTACAAGGGCGTACTTAATGCCTGATGGCATTCTCTCCCAGCC
>DWEC01000063.1:0-23798 GCA_018245735.1 Microceris miodesmiata
AAGTTCCTTGTTGGTAGTAACTAGAGCTTATTCCTCCGAACTGCCTAGTATAGATCGCCGTGTCAGCAAATGAGAAATACCTGCCAGTCAAAGTCTCACAAGTATTTTGGTGAAATTATGTTGTTAATAGGAAGAAATATGTAGGTATATAATCTTGGACGTAACAGTGAACACCGAAGTACTTTTGGGTAAGAAATTTGTAAGTACACCGAACACTTTATGTATTCCATGAAATTTTTATTCTTGGACTTCTTGAATGTTTTTGTCAGGTCAGAATTATCATTTTGTATATTATCTTAGTATTAGATACTGTGAACGTACATTTGACTCATCGACACCAGTATCATCATTACCATCATTATAATCACCATCATCTTTTTGTTTTAAAGTGAATTATTGTTAGAGTTTCAGATTATTTTTAGAAATGTCTTATAGAACATCAGTAACAACATTGTCCCTTACGCTGTCCCTTACACCTTGAGCCGCGACACATTATGAATTATGATCGCTTTTCCTTCACAATAAGTGCATAAATAGGGCTCGCTGATGGCTGGAATAAATCATTCGCGGCCATCTATCATCTACGACGGATCCAGGAAGTGCGCTGACCTTTAGTTATGGATCACGCTTCAAAAAGGCCGAATAAAGCTTTAAGGGTGGAGCGTGTTAGTAACATTGGATTTTGCAGCAAAATATTCATAAAGTATATTACTATCATTTTAAGTTAGATTTAGTTCGTTTTTTCGTTCAGCTTTTAATGTAGGTACCCATGAGCAGTTTAAAAGTTCTCTTTATAACAGATTTGGTATGTGTGCTTGCAGTTAATGTCAATTTGAAGTCCTTAAGAAACGTTGCTTGTATTCACTTGCTTCCTTCTCACACTTCAATCAGCAGTGATATTCAAGTATAGTTGTATCTATCACCATTACATGACAAACGTTCTGAACTGATTATTTTAAAATTGTTCGTGTACTTTTTTCCTACCGTCATAAAATATTATTGTTCTAATTTTTTTGCTGACCCATTTATTTCTAACTGAGAATGGGCTGCTGTTTCACTATTTTTACTCGCTGTCGAAGGAAACCTTTTGCGCTGGTGACCTCACAATCATCTCATAGCGCATCTTAACAAAACCGTGTGGATTTGTTAAGATCACCTTATTGTCATCGCCAAGTTAACATCACAATCGTACATAACAATCTTGAACACAGCAGGACGCTATCTCGTTCGAGCAAACATCGACTCAACCACGACAACCACTTAGTGGCTGCTTTGTGGGGTTTAGATGTAGAGATACGAATTTATAGAAAGGGGTTGCAAATTATTTGTGGAACAACCAACACTGGCAGGACAAAAGCAGCAGGGGATGGTGATAATAGGTTAAGATAGAGCTCGCTGGGTCAGGCCTATGTCCAGCTGTGAACTAATAAAGACTAATGATGATTTTTTCATATTTTATAACACTATGACGTTTACGCAACAGGCAGCTCAGTAGCGCATATTTTAGGTTCAAGGTTTCATAACATATTTAAAAACCAGATCAAACCTTTTTAAAATTCCTCCCTGTTTCCCGTAAACACGTTTATATAATGCCGTTTATGACCAAATCATTCAATCAATAAATACTTGGCACTTTGCTGAACGGTAATTTTAAATATCCTGTCTAGATATTTCGACACGAGCGTAGTGGGATATCTGAAAGCCGCCGGCGCGCCACAGATACCAGCTCTACACAAACGCTTACAATTGTAGTTTACATGTTTGCACTGTGTGTGCAGGCTAGGCGTCGCCATGACAACGATAGCTGCGGACTTCTAGTAGATTTGTATAACATGTACTTATAGCATGTCGAACTGAAATGAAAGGTTAGTATGAGAAGAAACGTAGAGAAGTTCGTTTCTATACATTCTTTCTATGTCTCTATGATGTTCTATAGCACGTAGTTTGCTATCGCACACTTAACCAGCGTGGTAGACAATGGCCTTATTTCAATTTAAAAGGAGACTTATGCCCAACAGTGAAATTATGAAAGAGTTGATGACGAAAGACGTTGATTGACCAATAATTATTAGTCTAATTACCTGATCGTTATACGTGCCGTAGCAAATGTAGCTTATATAATTGTGAATTACAGTGAAATAGTTTTGATTTGACTACATTTATTTTTATATTTACGTTTACGTTAGACCCGCAATTCGCAGATATCCTAAATTAAATATGAGTTTGCACGAATTGTAATGTTATTAACATCGTAAAATAGTTAGCTGCAATCTTACTTTTCTCATTACATCGAACGTATTTTCTCAGTCGCATTACATTTACTCCGTTGTCACAATTAATACGTTATAAGCAAGGTGGCGTAACAGCCAATGAGGGACACTTGTATCCTTAATGAAACAACAAATGGCCTGGACATTGGGAATCTTGCGGCGGGCGTGCGCCGAATTACGGGACGCCGGGATCATTACGTGTTGTGATGGCGATTCTCTGGAGAACAGTTGTTATCAAACTCTTTAGAAACCCGTGGCGTTGCCTTTTCTAGAAGTTATTATTAGCAATAGCAATAATGTTTAGAATCAATAAACAATTGAGTATTTTTACGACTTAATTCCACGACCCTAACATAATTTAAGGAGCACTGAAATCCAATGAATCAAAGACAACTGTATTAACTGTATAGGTATATATGTATATACTTTATAATGAACAAAAATATTTGAATTTCAATCTGGACTTCAAACTCAAATAATTCTATTCATGAGCTCAAAAGAGTTCATAATTGTAATAATCAGCAGTCAGATCAGATATTATTTTAGTCAGCGCATATTCACACGTAGTAGAGTCCGTCCAATGGGCGAATAGACAAAATGTCGTCACCCGGAGATACGAGTTGGCGAGATTAAACGCGCCCCCGGTTACCCGGTTATTTCTTCAGCACGCTCCCAGTACGTTGCGACAATGTTGCTTATATTACAAGCAATATATGTATCGCACATGTGAAAATGAAAGTATTCGTTTGTTTTTAGCATCTGAGGAGTAACATTAATATTTTTTTTAGTCTTATCATTCCACTGTTGGAATATGGGTCTCTTCTCATATTACGAGGGTTTAGGTCATATTCTGCCACGCTGGCCAAATGCGGGTTAATATTTTTTTTGTATGGAAATAATAATAATATGCTTAGATAAATTAATCCATCTGATTCCAAATAATTAGACGCAGTACAATGGTAACTGATTGGCTAATAAACTTCATATTCTTATTTCTGAATTTTCCATAATTTCCTGAGGATGTGTAGACAGGGTTACCTTCATGCTTATCACAGGAATATGTATTATTTATTTTATTTTATTTTATTAGATGGAAATCGAATCCACAACCATTAGATAGCAATCACGACTATAAGCAACGGGTTGAACTGGCTAGTCAGTTACACGTAACAGATCCATATTGACTATTCTGAGATCACTTCTATACACATTTTCATCTAGCTCGAATATGAATCAACCTACATACATTCCACGTAACCAATGTCTCATCTATGTTATAGTTAATGATTAGTTCCTTCATCTCAGGTTGTCTAATAAAAGTAATTAGCAGTTATGAATGTAAGCTGATTATAAGCAGTATTTATTGATATATTGTTGTGTACCCTGCACTTGCAATATCTTGGATCTGAGATGATCTTTCAATCTTCAATTCACATATATGCTTATGTATGGGCCGCAGTAACCACTAAGCAGCAGGTGAGGTACGTCTCTGGTTAATACTAACTGAAAACATTTTAAACTTCGATAGATCTGAGACGTTTAGTTCGCTGAGTGTTTAGCCAGTAATTTCATCATCACCTCATTCTACCCATTTATCGTTTCCCTATTAGCAAGAAGACTCGTTCCGTAATGGGGTTTTCGAGCTATATCTGTTTTATTATTACATTTATATCTAGCAGTTCTTGAAACAATGCTGTTTTCATGGAAGCCAATTCAAAAAAATCTAGCATTACAAATAAATGACAATAGGCCACTCTAGTTAGAAATTCTCCTAACGGCCATCCCAGTTAGAATTTAATATGAAAAACGATTCCTCTGCCTACGTCTTCAGGGATTACAGGCGTGAAGTTATATTTACCTTTTACAAAAAACGATATACTAGTATAGCTTCTATGTTAAGGACGATGTGGTAACTCACCATTTTTACCGTCATTATAGGGTAGCCGTTTATGGTAAAAAAACGCCAGCTACCGAGCAACCGGTTGACAGTTACCCCTTAAATGTTATAGAGCCGTCACATCAAGTACTTAAACCACAATTCACACAACACGTTTCTCACTAAACAGTTCAATGGATAAACAGAAGCGATTTTATAACACATTGTCAAAGTAAACAGTCCGTTACGACAAAGCGGGTTTGCGTAAAGTATTGTAAATTAATACCTTTCATCTACAGTCGCTTACAATCATGTTCGAAGCTGACAGCGAAAGAAACAAAAAACACAAGCGAAAATATCTAGTACGTCTTAAAACTCACGGGCCAATGTTGCTTGAGCGCACTATACATGTATTGTGAGTTCCAAAGGATACCTGTACGCTAATTTAACTCTTGTACAGCTGGGACACAATGCCTGTTATTCATCAGCGGTGTTCAATGCTCATAATTTGTTTGTAGAAACATGTCATTTTACGGTTGGCTCGCTCTGGATTTAATAGCTTAATGTCTTGTTTTGCAATGAGGGCAGGTATAGTGCACTTAATACGGATTGGCACCTACACAAAAAGTGTATTATTAACGGTTTCAGAACTGTTCGTGCGTAAATACTTCAAATAGTTTATTTTAATAGCAAGTACAACTTATGTATATACATGTATAAAGTATAAATAGATTCAGTGAATATATTAAAACTGAATAAGCCAAGTTGTGTAGCTGGACATGAAACTCACTCTAGTTCATTCACAGCAATTTACTACAATATATAGGTACTATTTTCGTGCTTTTAAAGACTCTTTTAAAATCAATATTATCTCAGTAATTGAAAAAACCTCTGCACATTATATCATTAATGATGTAACTGTAATATAAATTTACATATTCATGAAAGTATTACACTGAATAGTAACCATATATACAGACACAATAATTCTTGATCCATTACGCGAGCGTTCGCAAGTTTAGATTAAATCGTCCAAAAAGTACCAAGACATTCCACCTTGACTACACTTAATGTCAGTGACTAAGACGGATGGGCTCCTTCAACGCGTCAATTGTCAAAAGGAAATGATCCAGTTTAACTGCACAAAGAACAGTTAACGAACTATTTAGAACCTTGTCGTTTTAACAATACGATTCTTTATCTAGAAACGATCACCCCCATCAACGCACTTTTTCTGTTCCTTAATATATAGAGTACATAAAAACCCGCATAAATGATTTACTACCAAATGTACTACGCAATAAGATTCGTAATTAAAAAACACGTATATAAAATCTTATGTCCTTGTAACACAATATTGTGAGCTCACCAAATTGCATATAAATGCCTGATTTAAATTCTTTTCAACAAATTTCGCCACGCGTAAAAATATTACGCTTTAAAGGGTTAATTTGATCGAGGACTTCAAGGTGTGTTGGACGGAATGGCTGAATGGAATGTCGCACCCTCGTTAACGGATCGCCGGTTCGATTACCGGGCTATAATTGTGCACAGTGTGTACGTGGTGAATTTGTAAACAAGCTGTAAACAGCCACGAGAGGACTGTGATTACGAAAGCAAATCTATGGGAACCAAAAAGACGCATTGAATTTTTGCTTTGATGGGTTTGTAAAAATAAGTTTATTTGTTTTCACTTTTTTATCATTTAAACTGAAAACAGGTAAGTTTTCTGTTGCAATTGGTTATTTATGTTTATCTATTCTGCAGTAGTAAACTTATCGGTAATATTCTTTATTCCTTTTGCAGCATGCGAATGATTAATGCTTTAGTCGTCCATGCTGACTAAATAATGGTGGGCAGTGATTTGGAGAATATTATGGAGAACCGTAAAGCGTGTCGCTGTCCTGCTCTTACTCGATCTAAGACCTCCAATGTAGCTTTACCATTGCTTCGTAACAATTAAAATTGCTGCCAACTGCTTGACGTGCCCTCCGAAGCATGGGAACATTGGTAAAACTTGCCTCTAGTACCAGTGTTTGTCAAGTGAGTAATACCGTAGCATTTAATTAACCGTTTAATAACGGAGTGTATTTTAATACTTTACTCCTTAAACTTCGGTCTGAAAGACCCATTAAAGTTCATATACAATGACGTGCCAGTATTTAAGTGTTGTCACCCGACGTCATGTGACGAGGAGATAAGAACAATCCCCAGGACTGAATACTTGGCACGTAGGGGGTTAACTTCTTTAGGGTCGGTTGGTTCTTTGTTTGAATTACTCGATGTCCTAATAGAGGGTTGTATTTGTTACACTGTGTTTTAAAGGAAATATTTTTTTAAACAAAATACATTTATTTTTTATTTACCTCAATTAAGATAACTTCTTATTAGTGCTGATATATAAAGTGGTAATAACATACATAAGTGTGACCTGTGTCACCATTAGCACATGAGCTACAGTTATATTGGCTGACGTATAACTGTTCCGAGATGTTCCAGAACATTCCGTCTTCCAGTCATTTCATCCAATCACTACGACCTAACTTTTTTCATACATGGAATCTTTTCTTAAAGAGAAGGCAGCTTACGAACATGTGAACAGTACATTTGTTATAGGTACATACGTACATACATACTTGCTATACCTAAATGCATTTCCTTGAATTGAGTGCATCAGAGCATGCGTTTTTGCATCATTTTGTCATTACCTGTTTGTGTCATTATATCCTGACGTCAAAACCCAAACATATAACATCAGAATTTAAAAATGTTGCAAATTTGTATATGAATTAATAATCAGCTACCCCCATATACATACATAGGTACAGAAATACAACGGTCTTCAAATTCAAATTATTTTATTCATTATAAGGTACTATATACATATACTCAATGAAGGTCATGTTTAGTTATATACATATACTTATACTTCGGCTTTGTGCGCCCCTCAGGCTATACGTAGCAGACCGGGAGAAAAAAGTCGGAGAAAAAAACTCCCAGCACTCTTTTAAATAACAAATTTGAATAAAGTTAGCCATGTTGCAGTATGGCTACAGTCCAAAAAAAAGCACACTTGACAGCCATCGTGTGTGTTCATATCAGCCTCTGTCATCTGCTTACAACTTAGTTCTTACAAATATACCTCGAGACTCTATTTTCTGTTCCATCCAATATAAACGAATGTCACGGTCCTGATTGTTCCCGGACGGATGGCAATCAAAAGTGGACGTGGTCTAACATCGTAACTATCTACTCCCTAACTACACGTCCATAGACAAGCCAGCTTGTAAAAAGTACTGACTGGGTGTTGTATTTGCATTAATAAAATTTAAGGATTGAACGATAACCAAGATATTTCTAGCAACTCGCACTTGGCCAGTGTGGCAGACTATGGTTTTAACCCTCTGAATATGAAAGGAGACCCATATTCCAACTGTAGAATTATAATGGGTCGATTATTATTATTATTTATACTATCACTACGTATGATTAAATTTTCTTTAGAATGTAGTTATTGTATTTCATACAGTCATAACGCAAATGTTATTGCTTCAAATAGTATAATTAAAAAAAAATCGACCTTAGCAAAGCCAACATGTTGCAAGTTCGTAAAAAAGCTGTTCTTGTTGTCTTAATATTATCATTAAGGTGTTACGGGATTAATGTTATGGTAGAACTCGCGAACGACTATCTTAGCTTAAGCCTGGCAGTTCAACATTAGAACTAATTGAAGTTTTATATCAAGATTAAGACTTCTGGCCTTCTAGTAATGTCACCTACGGAATTTTCTTATGCTTAATGGAAATAGTATAAGGTCAAAATATACCATTTATAGGCACCCATAAAATGTCAGTTGCGTCCGGTGTTGCTTAACTTAACAAATAATTTGCGGTATTCCAACGCATATAGGCTAATGAGGGTATCATTTGTAAAATGTTGTATGACTAACATAATTTGTTGTTTGTTTTACCCGCTTGTTTTACCCCGAAGGATAGGCAGAGGAGCGTAACACTTGCCTTTCACCGATGACTATTTCAATAATGAAATATACATACATATGTAGATGAAAACTGTGTCTGGCTTGATGAACAGTGGCAAGAAAATCTCTCTGATACGACAAGCCCCGTCTAGTATGTAAACAGACGTGTTATAAAAACAAATTCGCTATGTCTGGTGCCCTCGTAGATGCAGCTCCACGACACAATATAGCCAGCGCCGGCGGCGGCGTCGCCCGCGGCGCGGAGATTGCTTCTGCTCCCGAAAATTATCCACCAGCCCCTAAGGGTTGCACGTATTTAATAAAACTGGCGACCGTGTTAATAATTCAGCTTTCGAGTTTCACTGCTGCCAGGGAAATTGATTAAAACCGCTTCACGTTAGGTATTTTGACATAGAAATAAAACATAACAGGTGAATCGCTGTGGTGTACTAGAGTTAGATTGAAATGAAAATGTTTTATTTTTATCTTCACGCCTGTATTCCCCAAAGGGGTAGGCAGAGGAGTGTGGTATACTCCCATGATTCACCTGTAAAAGATTTTTTTTTCAACCCATTACAATTCCACTGTTGGAATACGGGTCTCCTCTCATATTAACAGGGTTAAGGCCATGGTCTTAGTAAAAGGTACCATTAAAAGTTTTAATCTAAAAAATTCAATAATATCGAATTGCATCCTATAGCACCTAATGGAAGTCGAACCTAGCACTACTCGATTAGCAGTCGCGCTTGCCACAATTCAACCAACGAGGTAGTCCGAAATATTTTAATTTGATAGAAATACTTTAACTCTATCACTGACAAAAAGTTACTTATTAAACACATGAAAAAGAGAACAGTTTTTAATAAAGGTTCGTTGCTTCTATGATTTGAAAACTTAACAAAAGAATCATTTGACGTTATGATGTCGATGAAAGTAACAATTTTAACTTGATAATGTATATATTAGATAATTTTTGATGATCTGTACGATGTACCATGTTCATGGCCATAATAGGATTCTCAGTATTTTACACACTGATATCGAAGTAGTACACCTAATTTATGCATCAAGTCTTGCTCGAGAATCTAACCCAGAACGTCTTGCGAGTACATTTGCTTAGTAAAAATCATGCTGAAAAGATCGTCCAAATACTGACAAAGTACATAAATATATACTGTACTATAAATATATACTATTATACAGTACTATAAATATATACTATTTATATATATAAATATTTGTAAAGTGGTCACAACCAAGGCGAGGAGGTAACGGCGTTCTCATATAGCAAGTGGTTGTCGCTAAACTCGTTACCGTGGTAAAACGCGCGCCTTATTTCCAACCCCTGGGGGATACAAGTATTTAATAACCGTCAATTTTAAAGGCCAGCCTCTGCAAGTAATTCAATTTTGAATTTTCCACGCCTGAAACTGAAATTGCATGAAGTCGCAGTGCTTTGTGACGTTGGTGCTCGCCGCTCGCACCGTGAACCGCTTTGGGGAGAAGGGGTCAAAGTTTTTTGTCTATTTTCCTGATAGCGAGTATTAAATCCCCACAGGCGACGCTGAATTAATGTTCTAATGAAATTCTACGTATATATATTCAGCTTTATACATGTAACTTTTGTTTCAACTTACCCCATTCACACCGAAACAACAGTGTAAGTAAGTACTACAGTTATAACTTAATTCGGTTTATTAAGTAATAAAACCACATGAGCTATGTAAGCACCCGTTATAATTTTCTAAATAATGTAACTTAAGCAGGCGTCACCCAGTTATAAAGTCGCGTCGCAGGAAATACCTTATACCAATTACTAGTAGCACGAAAACTGTTCCGCAAAACTACTACTACTCATAAAATATAAAGAAAATGATTCAATTAAAGATTTTCCCCAGCGACATAAATGTAAATAAACAACTCAATAGCTTTAGTAACTCCCAAGCGCTGCTATAACAAACATCGACTAAATTAAACCACAAAAAAGAAACTTTAATCCATTGTTACTTGAAATAATCATGAAAACCGGTTACGTACTGTCGTGTAGATAAACGTAAACAGCACAATAAGTCGTAACACGTCACCCGTTTTAACTGTTCACTCACGAATTTATAAAAACCAACCCTCAAATGTATTCTGGTTTCGGAGCGAAATTTCTCATTGTTACGGGCCGCCGCGACCCGGGTAATGGTCTCACGTCCCGCGTGCGTGTCCCGATAAAGGGTTAAGTACACACTAACAACCTGACGTGAGTCACAAATCTACCATTATTATGTTATTGTGGGAGCCGTGTCGTTGCGGCCTCGCATTTACATACAATTTAACATGAAATGTGGGCAATAATTCATGCCGGCTGTTGCATTATTATTTCTATTATAAAGTGTTCGCTTGACGGTTTTTCATGTCGCCGGCTGGCGTGTTACCTCCATCGAAACGTTTTCTTCCACTCGTGTGTTAATGACCGACCATAAAATTCCAGTTTAGAGTCTGGCGAACTAAAATAATGGCCCTCACTAACCATAAAATCGCTAGAAAGCATAATTAATAGCAGTTAAACAAACACTGCCATTCGAATACAATTTATTCAAATCGGATTGACGTTTAACGATCGAATGTTAATAAGACGAATGAGTATAAAACAAACGGTATAGAAAACACGACAAAACACCAAATCCTTTCAGTTTAATCGACGCGAAGCATTATCTATGCATCGCTTAACACGAATCCGACTGAACGCACTCGCCGTTTAAAATGTTAATCGATGTTAGGAGCTTATTGAATATTTTTAACACGATTTATGCCCAATTAGCAGTTGGTGCGTGAATTGAATTGTTTGGGGCTAAAATGTGAATAAATACCACAATATTTACGATAATGTCCGGCCGTTTGAATAGGCGGCTCCGTTGGCGCGCCGCGGGAGAGAAGAGCTCCGTGTAGTTTATTATGCGGCGGCGAAGGGTTAGCTCTTTGTATGACGTTTTCATGTTAATTTACGCGTCGCCTGACAAGGTGGTCTTACCCACCGGGTCTCATTTACAGACCCGCTTTTAAAAAATGATATTTTAGTGTTAATACGACCGTTGAATAAGATTCTCCGCTCAATTTACCCGAGAATAAAAACGTTTATTTAAAATATGTTGTTTGAAACATGTTGGAAAATTTATAATAATTACACTTTTAAACAGGTTCCCTGCAATTGTGCATCGAAATCACCGTGAATATGTAACGTTAAGAATAATGAATGCTGTGACGAAGTGGCGTGTTACCTTTTTATTTTTAAATCTTTTTGCACAACTTATGTGTATGAGTGAGTGTGTGTTTAATATTTCATAGTCGTGAGATGACAATGAGTTATCGCTGAGCGGCGTAATAAAAGAAGCACAATTATATAATTTTACGAGAAGTATGCTTTAAATGTATGTCGGGAAAACAAGAGTTTAAGGAAGTGATAAATCAAAAGTTGGATTTTTATGTGGCTATGAGGCATATAAAAATACTGATAATTTATGTATCACTCGCTATGATTTTGGCGGAAAATACTCCTGAGAGTTACTCACGATAACCTCCAAATCCTGGAATACAGACTTCTTATTATCAGGTGAGAGGAATGCTGAATAGTGGAAAAGATAAAAGGATCGAGGACGCGAGGATTGATGATAATTATGATGAGAAATTTTAACGTTAAGTGTCTACTTCATTTACTGGGATGGTAATCCAGTGGTTAACGAAACTGACTACCGAAGGTTCGCACGCTACATTTCCACTTGAACCGATATTTTTCAATAAGCACAAATATTTGTTCTGTATTAAAACGTACTCAATTTTATAAAGAAAAAGATGGACACCAGAATTTGCCTTTAGAACCCCGAAGTGACAGATCGAATTCTTAACCATTCGGCTATCATTGCTTGAATCATGATTAATCAAAGCGAAAACTTTTCTGTCAAAATCAAGAAAATAATTTTTATTACATCCATACATGCAGATCTTCACGCCAAGCCCCTTACGCGGTAGGTAGAACGTTCGATGGCCGGCAAGCATGATGTTTATTATCAATTTAATTTGCTAACAACGGACTTAGAATCGCTCAGTCCGTGTTTCCGAACCGCTAAACATTTAATAATAACTAGCAGTTACTAATTAATTAATGAGTGCGTTTGCACAGCTCACTCGTTCTAATTACTGAAACGGATCAAAGCTTTGAGCTATGAGAGATATTAATACAATAAGTGTAACCTGGGCAGATGGAGTGACAACTTGAAATTCACTTATAGCTTTAAAGTTACATACTATACCATTTTTTCTGCATTCATCGATTTGTATAACACCGGTTGGTATTTGACAGTTCATATTAAACAAAAACAATTCTGATATAGTCTTTCATTCCTAATTTCACTATTTCAGGTTTATAACGTGGAAACTGAAAACGTAACAAACTCACAGAGGTATTTGGCATTTATAACATTTATATTAATTAAATAACCAGCATAAATTGTTTTGTAATTTACAGTTAAATACACAATACTTAAAAATACGCTATAATTTTATACACATAATCGACCCATTTTCAAATTTTTCAGTCTGGGTCTTTTCAGTCTTGTGTCAGGGGCCCCAATAACTTCTTACTACATAATACATAGATCGTAACAGATCACATTATACATATATACATTACATTATGTAAGTACAATGTTTCAAAATGTCTATTGCGTTTATTGAAATTATTCAATGATTCACAAGATAAAGAGCTATCTTTAACGTGATAACGTGTGTGACATTGTCCCATGAAGAATGAACTTAAAAATGACTTATCATTTTTTTAAATGTATTTTTTGTACGGTGGGTTGTTATCTGTTCAACGTGTGATTAGTTTGATGCTGGGTGCCAGTGAAGACATAGTATATGGAGGGTACCTACTAGTACAGTGATAACACTATCACAGTGTTAACACATCCTGAATAATCAGGATGTTAGAGATAGTTAGTATTAGATTTCAGATAGGATCATAATTCTATTTAATGTCATCAGATGGGCTATGCTAAGATCGTTTGTTTTTCTTTTTATAAAAATCAATTGGAGATAAAAGTCTGAATATAACCGTTGAACATATCTGAAAACATTTATAGAGGCAATGAATAATTTCGTTATTTATTACATCTGTATGTTATACCAAATGGCAACTATTTACGGCACAGTTAAACAAAACTATTCTTATTTATATGCGAATTTCCGTAGATCAATGTGCATATACTGGTTTTCTTAGTATGTTAAATTAGTCTGTGTGCTAGAAGTAAATTTTCGTAGTAGCCCAGTGAATAATCGCGGTATATATGTCATCGTCCTTTGATTCGGACGCATTAATAAGAGCGTAATATGAATTATTGCGGTGGAAATAGATGGCGAATTTGTAGTGAGAGAATCGATTGTACAATCATATCGATAGTTTAATAAATGGAGAAAAATAATAGGAATTATATCGATATTTTAAAGAACAAAGATTTCAATATATTGATAAGCATTATTTTATTAAAGTCGATATTATTTATGTGTATAATAACGTAAACATCGTTTCTGCGTTGTGTCGACTATAGTTACAACATGGCTTTCTAACAGAGAAAACTGGTAGGACAAGTGACTCAACGGAATCGATAATACTCGTAATTCTCGATTTGTTTTTCTTTCCTTATCTCGATATCATATCAATATCCATTTCATATCAGGTAACCATGGGTGAGTTCTATGATAATGTGTTTAATAAATTGTCCGCCCCCGTCTTCGCTCACGTCTATAATTTTTGTATAGAATAATCAATTTGGATAATTCAATCTGAGGTCAAGTAATAGATGTACCAGATAATTCTTTATTTTTACTTAACCCATACTCAACCACCTTCGAGGCAGTATCTAAAACAGTATAAAAATATACTTCACTAAACATATTATTATATTCTGCTTTAAATAATTACTATATAATAATAATAATAATCTTTAGTCACGATATATTGTTTATACAGAGATATTAACGTACGTAACTTCACGCTTGTAATCCCCGAAGAGGTAGGCAGAGCAATGCAGAACACTCCCACGTTTCACCGGTTACGTTTACGTCCCAATATGAAATAGATGGTGAGCCTATTGCCATGCATCGGGTACATATCCAGACTCCGAACCACTAGAAAGTCTAAATTAGACAATTTGGTAGTGTTCGACCCGGGAATCGAACCCGGGACCTCCCGTTCGACAATCGCACTTGCAACCAATACGACCAACGAGGCAATCAAGAGATATTAACAATGTTTAATATCACCTCAGTAGTCATTGTCCAGTCCTTATTGTTCACCGATGATGGCACAAGAAAACTCATAAGTCATACGTATTAGATTTTGTCAATTGGTTGTTAATAAAATTAAACAAAATGTTTAACTTAAATAGTACCTAAAGTAACTTTATGTAAGTTAATAAGGAAGATAAATTTCGTTAGAGTATATGTATGTAAAGTATAGCGATAAATCGTGGGTCCATCACTAACACACTCGCACCTGTCTCCCATAAAACATCGCTGTGTAAATATAAAATGACCAAAATAAACCAGTTCCTTTAATCTTCGCTAAGTACCGAGGGGCCATTGAATTTTAATTGACGAATAAAAATATTTTCAAATAATACATAATGGTAATTGCTCATTCCATCATTGGCATGAATTATGAGCATTGCAGCATAACATTATATCATTAAAATAAGAGATAATTAGTAGGCTTTTAGGGAATTTTCACACACGTCTATCCGAAATGAGGCAACGTCTATCTATTGTAATCAGACCGCTGATAAAGACGTAAATACTTATGTGAACAGATAAATTTAAACCTAATTATATCAGACCTTAAAACTTATTTACATTCGCTAGTGTCGAGCAGAGTGTGCATTTAAATTACAGCTCACATGATAATGTGTAGGTACAACCCAACGTTCCATAGCGTTCTCAAATCGTCTTGTATGACAAGGTATCCGCAATCTGTAAAAACATCTAGCAGGAAGCTATTTCCACGATCTGTCCATTACACAAAATTGATTCCCCATGGGCTATTACTGAGTTCAGCAGACAGTGTGGTTCGTATGACGCAAATGTTCGCCGGACATGCAAAATGTGCATGACTCTGCATGAAACCGATTCGCATCTAACCATCTATTACCTGTGATTTATGTAAGAATAACACGCGGTAACTATAATGATCAATTTTTAGTTAAGGTAGATAGTGATTGCTCATACCTAGCTGTGGTGGAAATTGTTGGTCTACGTCGGTAACGTTGTGAGCCCTTGATACTTTTACGGTTAACAACATCACATGATCAACCCGTCATCGCCCACTGCTGGACATAGGTTCTCTGACAGCACGCTACTGAGTTAATATGTAAGGGGAAAGCGGATAACGGAAAATAAAAGTATCAGTTTATTATCAAACGTCCAGTAAGAAAACACTTATGCGTACAAAATCAACGTATTCATCTGCGACTAATCGAGTCCAGCATCCCGTAGTATCAGTCCTATAATCTCCGAAGAGGTAGGCAGAGGAGCGTAGCAGACTCCGACGCTTCACCTTCATGTTGCACTCGACCAACGAGGCAGTAATGTATGTAGAAGCAGTAAATAAATCATATTCAACGAACGTTATTTCTGTGTAAAACTTAAGTGTCTATGTGTGGAAACGTATTAATGGCCTTCATTTGTTATTTTCTATTGTTTGCTTCACTGTATTAGCTGTAAGATTTTCATCAAGACAAATAAATCCTCAAAAGTCCCTCATGCGGGATACATTTTTTTTAATTTTTTAAATTTTGTCAGTGTACATATCACTGACATGTTGACTATCGTACTGCTACCAACTGATCATATGTTCGAGCTGTCGATGATCGCGTGCCGGAACGTCATCCCGCGCGCAGCACGATCATCGCCGTGTCTCGACGTCACGACAGTACAACGTATGGAATGTTCCATTAGACGACAGTAACGCCATATGCACTTGAAGTCGTTACAGTTGACGCTATGAAATATAACAGGAGGCATATTAACCCTCTCAATATGAGGGGAGACCTATATTCCAACAGTGGAATGATAAACGTGTCGATTATTATTATTATTTTTTTTTAATATTCATATCATTTAGTGGCGTGCTGTTGGATAGCCTATGTCCAGCAGTGGACGAGAGTAGGCTGACAATATATTACAATATATTTTTATAGTAACGCTCTAGTGACCACACGCGTATCTATTGTCGATGTCAAAGTTATTTTGTTCGTATAGGATCTATTTGATCTGGCTGTTATAACAAGCAAGTGGAACGAAGCGCTGAGTTCGTAGCGTTTTTATCGTCAAATAGAACGCGTGGTATATGTAGCGTGCGACGTTATCAGACACACGGACGCTTCGACTCAATAATGAGCGCTACGTTTTATTGGCGTTCGTGGAAAATATTGGTTAACACTTTGACAGATACAATCGTTATGACACGAAGTGTAGCCAGTTGTTAGATTGGAAATATTTCTATCTCTTTAGTTATTCTGTATAATCATTATTATTTATGAAAGATTCTATTAAATACTGTTCATAGCCCGGTAACTATTCAACAAAATAACGAAATATTAATATAAAATACGTTTCCATACAATATTTTTAAGATAAATGTAAGATCATTAAATGTTTCGTGAGTGTTTATACACATGATTATATATGTACCGGCTTAACTCACGTACGTTTTTCGGGATGGCCCGACCAGTTTCGGACCTATACGAGGTCCTTCCTCATAAGCTCTCGGCGCTTGCAGCGAGGTCGCGGCGGAGACGGTCTCCGCCGACTTCTCGGGCTATCCCGAAAAACGTACGTGAGTTAAGAAGGTACATTTAAAATCAATACACATGTTTATTTATTAAAATAATTTAACTACGTACTTAGGAACATAGTACATCGATTGAGCTGCAAGAGTTAGCTGGATTCTGAGTAAATTGAATTTGTACAGCACCGAATCAGAGAGCAGGTGAAATCCATCAAAATAACCGACATAAGGCAAACCCGGTACGGGTTGAAGCGATCAAAGCGGGGCTAGTTTCGACGGAGCCTTTCAAGCGATCAAACATCGCGTATCAGTTGCGCGGATATGTTCCAATCAACCCTACAGAAGCATGCCGCAGACGTCCTGATACAATCGAAACTGCGACTGCATTTCTGCTGCGGGGCCTTTGATACGTCCATCGATTGTCTGTCCAAACGATTGTACCAACAACCAACCTAACCGGGCCCCCTACAACCCAACCGCATTCTCCTCTCGCCTACATCACCAAAGGCGCACGAGACACGTGGAGGCTCAATTTAAAATAGACGGTGTCCCATCGAATTCAGACGCCGTCATTTCAATTGTCAGGAGCAACTCGTAAACAGGAATGATAAATTAATGCGACTACATTAGAGAGTGATAATAAAACGCGCGTTAAATTGTAATTGCCGTTATGGTGCTCCCAAAACACATTGGTACACTGAAATGCATATTCATTACGCTTTTAGTGTGAAGCTCGAAATTTTCGGAATGGTTTGAAGCAGCGATGGTAATAACGCGAAGTGATAAAATTGTAGGTACAGTGGGGTGGAAAGATGTAGAAGGGCGTATAACAGCGAAACTCACTCTCGGGGGTAATCGCGCACGAAAGCGTCTAGTAATAAAAGCGGTCGTAAAATTGTTACGTTACGAGCCATGAGACGGTGAGTGCACTCGATGGCACACTGATACTGTTTTTTGGGTTCCGTAGCCCTAAGTTCAACTGATTTATGGATTTGTTTTGTATTGACAGGATGTCAGTGAAGTGGGCTCTTCCGCTGAATGATTTTAATGTCTCGAATGTCCAACTTATGGTTTGTTATCGTGGAATACATTTCTAGTTTTTTTCTTTTACAAACTACAGGGTGCTCTTGAACGGACATGTAAAGCTACCTATTAAGTGATTAATGTATTCGAACGTCTATATGAAAAAGTAGTTACTTTGGCCCAAAGGACAGTCATGGAAATGTGACTAGTTGGATTAAGTCAGACTTTGGAATGTCCAAGAATATACCTTTGTCCTTGGAGCCAGAGGTGACACCTACTAATGCACGTACGAAAAATTATGGTGACTATAAAAATACGCAAAATAAAATAAATAATAAATTTCAAGTTTTTAAGATGAATTTTATGCGAATATTAAAATAGAAATAGCTCATTTAATTTGTTAATGTCGTTTTTATCACTTGTTACGTTGTTCTGTTGAAGGTTGATAATAAAATGTTATATTTATTCCCTCAATAATATTATAATTTTTTTTATATTAATTTATAATATAATTTTATTACATACCACTAAGAACAAATGTAACCTTTAAAGTTTCAAATAGAATTTCGTACATTTCTGTCAAATTAATAGTGGGCTTAGTGTAAAATTAAATTGAAAATATTTTTCTGTAAGAATCAATCCGCGCAATATTCAAAATACTATTTTACTGTGACAGTTAAAATCAAATTTTTATCTAAGCGGTTGGCTTATATTCTAGTAGAAAGGAATATTCTAGATCTTAGAACATTCACACCCCAAGTAATTAGTCGTAAAGGATAAGTTACAGCCATAACGTTCGTTAGAAAGGCGAAGAGAGTAATAAATGAACAGGTAGCTAGTCACTGATCTAGGCACTAGTGGCCGCAGACATCTAGAGACAGCGACCAGGACTGTAGGAAAATACTGTTTGTGTCAGCTTAGTCAGTATAAGTTGTTATAAGACTCTTCATCAGTATTGGGATGTTCACTGTTGGACATAGACCTATTAATCTAGGTATAAAACTTGTAGTATTTAAAATGCACGAACATTAACAGCTGGAGTAGGAACTGACAGCGTCATCAGCTAGGCAACTGCATGTATATATAAGAGCGTTAGTAATAGCAACTCATACTTATTTTGCCTACATTACTACTTATCAAATGTTTGAAGAGCGTATATTTTGATTGAGCTTAGATATGAAACCCTACGAGTACCGCGCATCATAGTTGTAGAAAACATACCAATAATGATATGAGACGTTCAATTGAATTCTACCATTATTTTAATGGTACACACTAAATTTGATTTCTTGATACTGTTCTCTTTCCATTCCTGGCGCTGCTTAAAGAGATCTCTCTAAGGGATAAGCAGGGAAATTAAAGAAAATTTTTAAATAAAAAAATATATAAACTGTAATTTATTCATATCATTCAACTATATCACAACAAAAGCACATATAGACTGTATATTGACATTATACCTACCTTTATGTACACGAACACGCCGGAATCAACGCTACGCACAAAGACGTGACGTCATCATTCAGTGACGTTGGAAATCGACACTCTCATCGCGCTAACGTCATCCGTTCGTTTAACGCATAACCAGATTTGCCATCGACACATCAGATCTGCGACGCTCGATTCTGGCACCGTAAAGCTTTGACGTATCCAATTGAATAGCCTTTGACTGTGCAATACGAGTCGTGTTGCATAGTCAAAGCGTCCGCGTCACAAAGAGTTAACGTACGTCGCCCACGTTGACGGTGAAGCGTGAATATCTTGCATGTTAGCTATCCAATACTCAGTTACTGGCCAATGTGTACTGCGACCGCAATATTTTGACAAGATCAATGTTAATGTACCCGTAAATAAATTTTTAATAATTGTCTCAGTTATGGTGCATTAGTTTTCTTGTTATATCATCACGCTACATCGTGTACAGAGTAGGCCGAGAGCACGACTGCCATGTTACCACAAGAGCCTGTATTGTTGAACTTCTGAACATATTATGTATATGGATGTAGGCGTTTTCCAATATTCGCTTCAACAGTTATACATCTAAACAATTTGATGTTATGTATACTGCAATATTGCACTTGCACGATAATTGTGTTTTATTAAAAATTAAAACGCTACCAGTAAGCTTTAACGCAACGCGACGCGATCCACGCGAGGTAACATAAGCCGGAGCGTCCACGTCGTATTGCGTTAACGTATTCCACTGCCGTCGGTGACGCCACACCGTGAATAAACTCCATACAAACTGACCAGCGACATGATCTGAACTAAATACGCTGAAGATGAATTTGAGCACTGGCTGATATAGGGCTAACGATTTTGGTCAATTCATTTTCGTTTTACATACATATCATATTTAGTTTGGAAGTGTCGGTTATATGAGAGATTTATACCTACCCGCACGAAGCGGAAAATATGAAGAAAAATTCATTATGTTATGATATATCATAATGTTTGTTACTGATACTAGAAATCTAGATTTATATGACTAGTAAATTATAGAAAATAGATATATTTTAAGATTGTTTGCTGGAGCACTGAAGGAACACATCATGAGGAAACTGCACACGTTAGAGTTTTTCCAGAATGTTCTCCAAGCGATGTGAAGTCTGTTAACGCAGACTTGGCTATTGTTATAGACTGGTTTTTAAAATTCTTATTTTGTTGTCAAAAGTGACCCACAGTTGAGTGAAAAAAACTGACTTTGTGCCATGATGGTAAACTATGAGTGTGATTAAACAAATTTATATTTTAACTTATAATTTGTATACGGAACAAAAACCTTTACTTACCAGGTAGGTAAAGATAGTTATATTTGGTACTCGGTGCTCTCCGCCTACTCTCTAAAAGCCCTGGCGTGAGAAGACAAAACTAATAATGTAAAAATACAGATATTAACCGTTCAGTGCTCTCTGCCTACCACTTAAAGAACTCGGTGTAACGATATAATAATAATACACGAGTTTATAAGAGAGCCACATCCCTGTTCTAATGTTATCGAAGCGTTCTCGAGCCCGAAGCGACAGAGGTAATGATGTGTGAAAGATTGATCGCGTCAGCCTTGAAACCGTACGAAATTACACTTTAATAACGAACTAGCTGCTGTCTGCGGCTCTCTTTACTATTTTCGTAATATTCCAGGTCTGTTGGGTGTGGGATTTATTTAACGTAACGTAACGTCACGCCTGTAATCCCCGGAGGGGTAGATAGAAGAGTGTAGTATACTCCCACGTTTCACCAGTTATAAGATTTATTTAGTTACTCTTTATTACTTACCATATGCAGGGATAACAATGGAACTTTAGCCTAGTGACATTCGCCACCAGTCAACCCTTTCGCAGATTCGCTGAGATTATATCTTCGCCATTCGAATGTACATATTTTTGCTGATAGGAAATGAGTGTTGTAATACAATGAACTTTTCCAGCAAATAAGCGTTGATTAAAATCATTTTTTTCATGTCGCAGTTCTTTTTTTGAATGTACATATGTTGTTTTGTGAATTAAGAGTCTAGTTCTGGAAAGTTCTGGTGAGCTTGCTATATGTATGTAATTATACCAACAAATTATGTTATGTCGTATTATGGTATTTGAGAAGATTTTTCTATATTTTAAGTGAGATTTAAAATCAGTCACACTAGTTTTTGTTTCAATTCAATATTTATAAATATTATTAAAGAACTTCTATAGTGATAAAGAAGTAATATTGATAATTTACAAATATTGTCGTTTAATAAGGGTGAAAAAATGCTCAAGAAGGCTTGCCATTGTGGTCAATATTGCAATTAAAAAAATAAAAAATAACACACAAACACAATTACATTCAAATAGTGTAATTAGTTTTTGAAATGTAATTATATTATCTGGAAACACATTGATATATTTGTATTTTTGATACATCGTGTGAAATTACTTATGAGATACATAACTCAATGTATTCAGAGCAACATTTATTCACATGTTAAAAGTCTTTTAAATAACGCTAATTTAAAATTCGTTATACTTATGTTTTACGCTGAATCATACGCTAAGAGCAGAACTACAAATAATATTGTATAAATTGCTTTCGAAAATTTTCAGTAACAGTAATTTTCATTCTATGTTACGTCACGAAACCTTGAGATAGCAATAACAGCGTCATGAAAAATGTTGCCGACGTTCACACAATCGTGAAATAAAATTAAAATTTATGACTACATACATACATATACACCAAACGGACAGATTTCCGCTGTGCGTTAAATATGTAGATTTTTATAAAGCTTGATTTATTGGTTTGTTATTTCGTGCGCGATTATACCCGTCGTATATCAAGCGTATATATACGCGGCTGTTATTCTTTTGCTGACGGTTTTATGTTCGCGTGAAGGATGTTTTGTCACTCTAAACAGATTGTAAGGTCGGCAAAAATG
The DNA here is from genome assembly GCA_018245735.1 of Microceris miodesmiata. Classification (NCBI taxonomy): domain Eukaryota; kingdom Metazoa; phylum Arthropoda; class Insecta; order Lepidoptera; family Hesperiidae; genus Microceris; species Microceris miodesmiata. Next base: position 22,387 of record DWEC01000063.1, read on the forward strand.
TTATGGACAGCGCTCGGATTAAACGGTGATCTAGTTCTTTGTTTGTGATGGATGGTGGTTTTTGTGTGAAACTTTATAAATTTAATATATTAACGTATCAAATACTTGGATAACATAAAGCTGTGGAAAAAGTTGAAAATAATAATAAATAAATTTAAAAAATACATTAATCCGTGCTTGAAAGGATGCATACTCTATCCAATATTAAAGTAAAAAATCTGATCAAAGGTTTATTTCATAATTTACTGAAATATGAATAAAACATTTTCACATTCATAGATCAGAATGATATAATTATTATGGTTAAAATATACAGAACCAAACTATTAAATGTTGCCAAATAATCCTTTGAAATCTGTTCACGGAACGCTGAAACCTAATTGCAATTTGCCAAAACGTTCTTACGAAGCGACTGCTGCTATCCAAACTCATGTTGACATCATATATATTAATTTTATCGTGTCATAAATCGTTTTGTATTTGGTCGCTAACAAATTATTATGACTCATATGCGTGTGAGTTTGTATATACATACTTGTATGTTTTTGTGTATAACGCTCTTGTTTATAAATACCTGACGCCTGCCTACGACTTCACTAACTAGCTGATATCCGCGACTTCGCCTGTGTTGCTTATGATATAAAAATATTTTATGAATATATACTTTAATATATACTTTGCTCATGTTAAAAAAATCGTTAAATATTTTAATTTTTAACAACTGTTACAACTTTATATTAAATGTAAGGTTATTACGGTTGTGAGAAACTAAAATTACACAGTAAACACTATACTAAAATACCCTCACTGGATATAAATTTACTTGTTTTAAAACTTTTAAACTCAATCGAAATCTATCCAGAAATTTTGCCGTGACGCGGGTCTCACAAATATTATTTTATTTAAATGGTTAAAATATTTTTTCTTTAACGTCTGCTTTAAATTACAGTAGTATACAAAATATTAAACTTATTAGTAGGTACTATGTAGATACAACTAAATAGATATTTGTAGGGTAATAGGTTACTGCGTTTTTTCTTCATATTAATAGTCCATGTTGATGCTGTTGATAGAATTGTATAACATCTGTAAATCCATATTGAATGGGAAATACACACAAATATCAGACCGGAGTAATTGAATAAATTCCAAGGAAGATTGTGTTTGAAAAATTACTGTACAATAAGATACTAATAAATTTTTAAAATACGAATTTTGAAACAAAAAATCTATTAATATCACAATTAATATAAATTATTTCGTATTTGTCGAAGAAAATAATTTATCAAATGTTCGTAGCTCTAAAGCGACATTGGCTTATGCTGTTGGTTCGTGTCTGGCAACTTTACAAGTACACTCACACACGGAAGTATTAAGAAATTGTGTTGAGTAATAAAATATACGTTTTATTT
>DWEC01000064.1:0-23791 GCA_018245735.1 Microceris miodesmiata
TTCGTCTGATTTCGGAGCAGCTCGTCTCGGTACGTGCGAGCTTCGTACGGTCGTATTATATACATACAAGTTAAGCGAATGCTCGGCCGAGCTATAAGCACAAGTGACCTGAGCAGGCGCGCGCTCGCGAATGGCCGCTCTATCCAAGAACACACACTATCACACCGTGCATATACGTCTAAACACAGCCAAAGACCGGCTGCGCTCGTCGATTGCAAGAACTATACATGGTAGGCGGAGTGGGGGGTATTAGGTTTTTTATTTTCATTACGGAATTTCTTGATTCGATCGCTGCGCTCAAAGCCCGCAATAAAAGCTAAGCAATAGCTTAAAAATTAACGCATATTTACTCGTTGCTACTCGGTTGGTTTAGTAGTGGTTGTAAGTGGAATTGCTGACGAAAAGGTTTGGGTTTCATTACTGGGTTTGTAATTCCTAGTAGTAGCTCAGTATCAAATTGTACGCGGTGTTTTACAGCAATAGACTCACCCCGTATGCAATACCGGTGTGACGATACGTTAGATAGTTATGTTTTAGTAATAAGTTTATAAAATTACAAAAGTAACGTTCTCTAATATGTGTAAAAAAACTAATGGGTAACGCTATTATTTATAATTTCACATTACAACTTCAACAATGTTTTAATTAGTTTGTATTCTTAGGAAACAAAATTTGTAAAAATGATATATGCAACAAAAGTTATTATTTGTACAGATAGCGCAAATGGACAAGGAGGAGAAAGAGATAGAAGTACCGTCGAACAGCGGGAAAAGTGCGGTGAAGAAGCGGACGGCTGGTTCGACCGGCAGCGTGAGCGGCGGCACCGCGACCCCCGCGGCTCCCGCCACGCCGTTGGGGCCGCGCGCTGCGCCCGTCAAGGCGGTGCCCGCCACGCCGCTGCCGGCCTTCGTCGGCTCAACGAACACCACCACCACGCCCACGCTCTCCACGCCCTCCGTCACGCCGCCCGCGACGCACACGGGTCTTCCGCAGCAGGCACGCATTGTTATAGTCGCTGTAGAAGTGTCTCGTGCCGGTGGCGCCGTCTCACTGTGTCCGCTCGTTGCAGGTTGCGAGTCAACCGTCGAGTTTTCACGTGCCGCAGACCGCGGCTCAACCGGTATCTTCTATACCGGCTGTTCCGCTCTCACAGACCCAACCCGCCAAGGTTCGATGTCTTACTTATATAATACTATTTTAATACATTTTTTTATTCGCCTGTTGTTGGTAACTGCCTTATCTAGGCATTTTGCTTGTGCTCAAGTAATTACAGTTAATTATTGTATTTGAACATAAAACTTACCCATAAATTGTTATATATAGGTAAAAAAGGGAGTTAAAAGAAAAGCTGATACGACGACTCCTATGGGCAGTTCTTTTGAAGGTGGTTACACGACACCAACAATTGATCAGCAGAGTGGGCCTAAACCAGCTAAAATATCTACTAGAAGAGAAAGTGGAAGGCAGAAAAAGGTAAGTATTGCATTTCGTTTCTATGTTCAGAAATAGTTATTTCACTTCAGTTAGCAAGTATATATAACCTGATAGAAACTTCTGTCCAGGTTTTTTCATTAGAGCATCTGCTGATCATATTTTTACCGCCGGACAGTGATTTTACATGATAGTTATTAAGTTTGTAGGTATTATTAAGTAATACCCTGAGGAGTAACAACACATTTATTTCAGTAATAATGACTCAGTTTAGTCTGATCTCCGAGATCAGACAAAGATGTATATGTTCTGTAGTAAAGCTTTGATTTGGCGGACCGTATGTCCGAAAATGACCAATATTATTACACATATTATGTGCCATTCCGTTTTTCTTTTTGTATAATATTTTTTTTTATACTAGATTATTAATTTATAGACTGGACGAGTTGGAGATGACAGCTTTAAAATGGGTGGACTATCTCCGGGAGTTGGGGGAGCTGGTGCATCCCATCCCTCAGCCATGACACCTCAACTGGCCAAGGGCAAAGAAAAATTATCTGACGCTCTAAAAAGTTGTAATGAAATATTGAAAGAATTATTTTCTAAGAAACATTCAGTAAGTATGCATTTACTTCTATATAAGATTCATCATCATCATCATTAGCCTATCTTTGTCCACTGCTGGATATAGGCCTCCCCAAAAGGGGGTTTATGCCCGTAATCTCCACACTGGGCATGCAGGTTGGAGATCGCAGGGCACAGCTTTTCGCACCGCCGACGCTACTGCCCGTCGGCGGCCAAGGCATTTAGCCATGCCTATTTAGGCTGCGCTACACCGCAATTAGCCGGTCGCCGGAGCCTCGTCTGTTATAGCAGGGTGCACCATGTGCAGGTGAGGTTGACTTGGGCTCCTGAGATGGTGGTTCGAACCCCTTACACCCCATTAAGACTGTTTTAATATAATAAAGTTAGGTGTATTTGGAAATAAATTTTCCATAATTTATTAATTGTGTATTTATTAACTTGTAATACAAAGAACAACATCATAAAATAAAACTACATTTGACAGGGTTACGCATGGCCATTTTATAAGCCAGTAGACGCTGAGTTGCTTGGTTTACATGATTATTTTGATATTATTAAGAAACCCATGGATCTTGGAACTGTAAAAACTAAGATGGACACCAGAGCCTACAAAACAGCTACGGAATTTGCAGCCGACGTTCGTTTAATATTTACAAATTGCTATAAATATAATCCACCAGATCATGATGTAGTCGCAATGGCTCGAAAGTTACAAGATGTTTTTGAGATGAGGTAAGTTACACCCATTGACTTTACATAATATTTATTTTGATTTGATATATATAGATTATTAATATCAACAAAAATATGTGTATTCAGGTATGCAAAGATTCCGGACGAACCGGTACACTTGGCGCTAGCGCCACATATAGATAAAGGAAGCTCAGCATCAAGTTCAGAATCAGGGTCTGACTCAGAATCGGAGTCTGATGATTCTGAGGAGGAAAGAAATAAAGCTGTGAAACTGCTTGAGAAGGAGCTATTAGCATTACAAGAAAAAATGAGGAAACTAGTCGAAGAATCCAACAATAAGAAGAAAGCCAAAAAGAAAATGAAAGACAAGCAGAAGAAGCAAATCCCAAATAATAGTGGCATACCTCCCAAAACGAACACAGTCACAGCATATGGCGCTAAACCAAATAATATTGCAGAGAACTTAGGTATGTATAAACTATTCACAGTTATTACTTATATACAAGATATCCCCTCTTTCTTGTTGGACTCTCGAGTTAACGTTTAATGTTTTTCGCTGAGATTATTATTAGCGATGGTTTTATTAGGAGAATCAAGTTCAATCTTTGAAATTTTAAGTAGGTGTAGTTTAGATGCGTCTTCATCGACCCCTTTTTATCGTTAAACTGGTGTATAAGCATCTTCTTAGGGAATGAGAAGGGTTAAGCGAGTAGCACAATACGTGGAGCGGTTATATGAGGGTAGAGTATATGGGTATATGAGTAATATGAGGTGGTGTCGCGTGTGCAGCATCGAGCGGGCAGCGCGGCAAGACGGCGCGGGCGCGCGGGCCGGCGGGCGGCGCGGCGGCGGCCGCCGGCGGCAAGGGCGCCGCGCGCGCCCCGCCCTCCAAGAAGAAGGGCTCCACGCCCACCGCGCCGCCGCCCATGCACGCGCCGCCGCACCCCGACTCCGACGACGAGGACGTTGCTAAGCCCATGTCTTACGACGAGAAGCGCCAGCTCTCGCTCGACATCAACAAGCTGCCAGGTGAACCCCTCCTTCCGTTGCCTTCCGCGCTCCTAACGCTTCACCACACCCTTTGTTTATTTCTACTTAATTTTCCTTCTATCGTACCAAAAATGAATAAGCTTATTACATTTTTACTGTTAATCTTGTGTTCAACTAAAAAAATATTGCATGATATCCTCATATCTGTTTATAAATATTATAAGTGCAAGTATAGTGCTTTCAATCACTTAGATCAATATGATTGTCATTTAGGTGATAAACTCGGCAAAGTCGTCCACATCATACAGAACAGAGAACCTTCGCTCAGAGACTCCAATCCGGATGAGATCGAGATTGACTTTGAAACGTTGAAACCCTCTACGTTAAGAGAATTAGAAAACTATGTCGCTTCATGTCTGCGGAAAAAACCACGTAAGAAGTTTTTAATATTTTATCCAAACCAATTGCTTATCTGCAGAAAGTTTGTTTCCATATTCGAAGATAAATCAAAAAATAGCAATAATAAAATTGAATTCAAAAGATTTAATGATTCCATAAAAAAAAAAATTCTGTTCCCTCTGGGTATTAAACTGGATCATGTTCAATTTTTAGTAACTATTGTCTTGAATTTATATACATACTGTCAGTTTCATTGGAATACTCGTATTCTTTTGATTTGATGTTAATATTTTTTTCTCGGAAAGTATTCCGCAAATAACTTGTATCATGTAGCGATTTTTTTGTTTACGATAAGTCAATATTTAACTAATTCGTTAAGACAACGTTTTGTGGCATTTTTAGATCGTAAAGTGTCGGGGAAAACAAAAGAGGAACAAATAGCGGAAAAGAAACAAGAATTAGAAAAGAGGTTAAACGATGTTTCTGGCCAAATAGGAGGGACGAATAAAAAACAGCCAAAAAAAGGTAACAGCATTTTTTTAATATCCATGTTCCTAATATTAATTTTATTTAACTGTGAACCGGGCTGTTACGTGTGCAGTCTTGGGTTTGACTCCCTCTCAGAATAAATATATTGTGATGAACACAAGTATTCTTTCCTTGTGTCTTTGTGGATTTTCCTTGTGGATATCAAAAAATATAATACATAGGTATTCTATATTTATAGTTTATTATGTATAATACAGTTTATCAGCTGCCTGGTTACCATAACACGGCTTTCTTTGAGCCTGCTTTGGGGTTAGACGTCGATGTGTAAACATTTTTCAAGATATTTTAATATTATGGATATTTATTTTTCAAGATATTTTTTATAATAATTATTAGTATTAGATAACAATAGTCTGCTTTTAAACCTATATAGCAAGCATTCAAAACCATAGCTTTGAAAAAACACTAAGAAGTGCTTGTTTTCTGCAGAGGGATGTAAGGATGGCCTCGGCGGTGGCATGTCGTCGTCGTCGAGTTCGTCGGACTCGTCTAACTCATCGTCCAGCACCGATACCAGCTCGTCGGACAGCAGTGACAGTGAAGCAGGTTAGACTTTCCGCCGGCGGCCGACGCCGAATGCCTTTTACTGAATTAGTCGATGCAAAATTAGTGTACGGTACCGGTGCCTGCCGTACCATGTGAAGTACGATTTTAGCGTTAGATCTTAATGATACTTGCATTTAAATAAGAAGGATCTTTACATGATGATACAAAATTATCTTGAGATCTTTTAGGTTTAGGTTATTATTGGCAATATTTCGTGAGTTATCGAAAAATATTTTCTTTCCCCCCTTTGCCAGTATTTTTTATTGTATGGCTGAATGTGACAATTTCATGTTGTGAAGTATGTGAAATATTATGATGCCGTTTTATACATCTAATTTATATTATTCTAGTCTGAAATGTATCAGTGACAGAATGAATGACACTAGAATGTCTCAGGCAACTGGAATGAGTTTGAATGTAATATGCCCTTGAGAGGACTTGAAAGTGATACAGTTGAGCGTGAGGACGGGCGAGGAGATCAAATAGATTTTTAGCTTCAACTAAATGTCCACTTCATATTTCATGTTTATTTATTTATTGAGAACTTTATATACAGATGTCATATAATATTATTTATGGTCGAGAATATTTTTGTATTGTAATGTTTGTTTTATAAAATAATATTCTTCACGGAAATTGTTCTGTAAATGGTTTCAAGTTTTAATAGAAAATAGAATTGTTTAAAAAAATATTATACTCTTCCGAATCGGAATATTCTTATGTTAGTTCACAAAACTGATATCGTGACAGTTGAAACAATTTACCGTTTACTTTCCACATTTTATACAAGTGTTGTGTGAATGCTATAATGCGTGAGTGTACTGCGAGAGAAGTTTTAAAGTATGATTTTCATTACTGTGATATTGGGAGAGATGGATGTCATCAAAAGATTGAGTCATGGTTAATCGTATCAGAAATGTCTAAAGTCGGTAAAGGCACAAACGAGTCGTAGTTAGAAGGGAGGGGCCAGCTTTGGTGTTCGATGACAGTCTGTACCGGTGCCGGTAAGAACATTTTACTTGGTTTGCTTCCATAAACCAATAGGAAATATACCTTTTCACATTAATATTTTTAACTATATCATGTCCTCAAATGCGATGTTATTTCATTTGCATCCTTAAAATTAAATATCCTTTTACGATTTGTCATTGGAAACTTCAGATCTCATGGTACTAATAGCTTTTGAGTGTGAATTTGTCGTAAATATAACGGGGGAATTTGGGAACGGGCAGCTCGCAGCTCGGCGGCGGACTAGTGCAGATAGACGTGCGCGGCGGCGGCGGCGTAGCTCGTAATGCAAACAATTGTGTAAGGACGGATACCAACTTAGCAAGCAAAATTCATCTCCACCTTGTAGCATTCCCTGCTTCTCTTTCGATACGAGGATGTAATTTTGTGACATGTTGTAGTTAAAAATTTATGGTAATTGAAAAGGTATTTTAAATATTGGTTTAGTGCTTCATGTTTTAATGCTTGCTCCCGAGATTTGACATGTGATCGAAATTCTTATTATTACAAAAAGATACCTGAAGCTGGCCTCCTTCCTTCACAAATTGTTTGCAAACCTGTTTTTACTATATAACATAATTACATACTATATGTGTACTCAATGATGTAATCAGGTATGTTGTCTACATGTTGGACCCAAGATAAGTTAATATAAAATATTCTTTTTTATAAGTTTATTTTAGGTAGTTGGGTTACTGTACATACCTTCTGTCCACAGTCACTAGATGTTCTTTTTGTAATTGCCATTCAATACAGTATTCTAAAAGAGAAGGGAGGAGAATCAAGCAACAAACTTGCATTTTGTAAAAAATTTAACGGTGCTTGGAATAAAATATACATGTGCAAAAATCGTGATATGTAAGCAAATAAAATACATACACAAACTGAGACTTACTAAAGTTTCCACTGTTAACTATTTCAGTTTGTTAAAATGTGGTACTTATAATTTTCGTTTGTCATATTTCCAATGAAACCTTATTAAGGTCTTATTATTATCCTACATTTGTAATGTTTTTTTGGTTTCACTTTTAGACTTGTTAATTAATTATTAAAATAATATTCATCATGATCGATGAGTTCATGATATTCTGTATTAAGTTCTATATATTGATACCCATTTGAAATATTATTAACTAAATTATTGATTTTATACAATTTATTTATGATTTAAGACTTCAAATTTTTAGCGTTGTTTTAAAGGGTATACACAATCTTTTTTTGCATAATTTAAAAGATAACGCCCGAATACTCATTTTTAAAAGTTGATATAGGCCCATTACTTTAGTTTTGAGAATATATATGTTTCTAAGGATATTGTTAATTTTTTGGGTATTATAGAGTATATTTACAAAATTGAGTATTGGGAGGATCTTTTAACTTTGTATTATGTTAGTAAATTGTTTTTCAAAATTATTACTTATTTTTATATAGTGAAGCTATTAGGGTCTATGAATACAAATCATCCAGATAAGGTCCGCACACATTGCTCAAATAATATTGTATGATACAATGAAAATAGTCTCATAGACACTCCACTCTCATCTAATCCAATCCCTCTCATTGTCTAGTGAATTTTTTGACATCTGCTTGTTTATGAACTAAATCTCATAGTACAAAATGATACATTGGAACTTAAAAGCAAAAAAAAATTGACATCCATTCAAGCAAAATATCCATTTATAATGTACCAGCACAAGTTTTAAATTAGTGTTAATGTTTGAAACTATTTTTTATAGTTATTTTTCAAAAAAAAATTGTGTTCCATGTACAATATGTATTTGGATGGCACAGGATAGTTTGGTTAGAAACAACACGGAAATTGAATAATAATGTGTATCGACCCTTTATGATCCAAAACAATGTGAATTCATCCAAAAAAAATTCTTATTTATTTGTAATAAATGTTCATATTTGGGCATTCATTTATACTTTTCTTGAACACAAAAGTGTGGCCTATGCCCGAGTATTGCTAAAGTACCATTTACTGTAAAGATATTTATTTTATACAATATTATGTATATTTCAGACATCACGATTAGTGAATTATGGGTAATGGCAATTATATGTGTTATGAGGTTTTAATAGCTGCCTTTTTGATTCCTTTTTTTTAAATATGCCTATTTTATTTATTTTATATTCTAAGAGCATATTATTATGTATGTTGTGTAATTGGACTCGAGCAGTATTTTAAAGTAATTACATATGGGTGGACTTTTGAACATTCCCAATGACATCTTTATATCCCATTAAATTTTGTAGTAATCAATCTCCAAAGTACAACTTTATTTTTATATAAGGAGGTTAAAACAAAAGTAGGCAAAGCTATTGAAACTTTTAAAAGTATTGTTTAGTATTAATATGATACAAGTAAAAGTATTGATATGTAGTTACATGAATTTTGTACACTCTAATATCGTCTTAAAGTACAGAGAGTGCAGATAAACGATTTTCATGCTGATGGAAAGTGTCTCGCGAAGATCTATAATATTATAAGTAGGTGTACAGATGTGAATTGTTGGAAACCGCCATTGTGTGGTCAGGTGGATGTTTGAAAGTGTAATAATGTTAAACATTTACTTTCTACTATTACATTTCTATTCTCTGCAATATCGACTTTACTTGCTTTGCTCTACTATTGTTTTATGTTTGTACTGTTGTTTCTTTGGCCTCCCTTGGCTGATGAAAATTTTGAACAAAATGAAGGATAATTGTACTCTCTCATAGTATAGTGTTATACAGATAAATTTATGGAGATTATAAATATCGAGTGCTGAAAGTGTTATTTTTTAATTATTTTGCTTGAAATGACATTCAATGTGTAGATGTTTCCTATAAGTTAAAATTTTAAGTGAATATATTTGGTTAATATAGATTTGAAGGCATGCAAACAGGAACACCATGTGTAATAAATATGTATAAGTTTAATTATTTAATCAGCCCTCATGACTTAATTGATTAGATTTAAGATTGAGTGGTAACTTTGTATATATTCAATATATATATATATATATAATATAACAAATTTAAGTAAAACTTTTAAGTAACAGTTACTGATTTTTATTTATATGAACATATGAGATCTGAAGTCCATGATTGATTGTGTAAACTACCTAACATACATGTACTTATTGGCACCAGACTGTCTTATGAACAATGAAATCGAACAATATAAAAAATATTGCTATAATGCTGGCTCTATATAATTTTTTTAATATTGTATGGTGATATGGAATTTATTTTAGTATTAACTATGTTTTACACCATATTGCAAATTCTACTTGGTTAATATTACAAGGAATTTATTTGGTACTTTGTGGGGAAATAATACTTGTATATCCTTGATATATAAAAGCAGTATGTGTCAGCAAAGCCCTTTGGTTTCAAAATGATTGGTGCCTAGGAAAGCACCTTCAAGTACTATTTGCAGATGGCACACTACCTACCACAGGCACTTTTACGAAATCAATATAGGTATGTACATATGCAAGTTACATTTTATTAATAATCTAAAAATTTACAATCGCAACTCATTCGATTTTTTTGCAGGTGTGACCGTTGGCAAGCCAAAAAAAAAGGTGAAGAAACAAAGTCATCAGCCGCTTCCACAAAGTGTAAATGTATTTTCATTTTCTATTATCATATTGGTATAGGAAAGATTTGCATATAAACAAACTGCATGCTTTATAATCGTTACAGAAACCGATAACAGCTACTGCACCGGTTCCTGCGCCGCAACCGCCGGCCGCACCGCCCTCACCGCCGCCCGTCGAGCCGAAGGTGGAGGCGCCCGAGTCCGCGCCCACGCTGCCGGCGGAGCCCAAGCTCCCGCCGTCCGCGCCCCCGCCCGCGCCCGCCGTCATCCGCCCGCCCAGCGACGCGCCCGACTCGTCCGACACGCCCCTCGTGCGCGACGTGGACCCGCCCGAGCCGCTCACCGAGCCCGAGGCACGCAATGGCATCGACAAGGTGGACGCGTCGCAGTACATCGACCCCATCGAGCGCTCGCTGGCCAGCCTGGAGCGCAGTTTGCAGGCCGAAGTGCCGCTGGACGTGAGCGTCGGCGATTCGGACTCGTCGATGCGGCTAGATGACTTTTCTTTGCCGAAGCCTCCCGTCATGCCAGATGCGGCTCACCATAATCTGATGGCACATCTCGGAGGTCTGTCGGAGATGACGCACGTGACGGAACAGATAAAGAATGAGATATATGTTCCTCCTCACAACGGTTTCGTTGATAAGAATCCGCAACACGAACGTGAAATGTTACGGCCAGAGGTGAATCCCAACGTGCCCGGTTTAACGGCGGCTCCACCCATGTCCTCCATTTTTGATCCAGTGTATTCAACACCTCAAACCGTACCCACCCAGTCTCACCTCAACATACCGAGTGCTCCCTGCTTGATGCCGCCGGTAATTAAGAAAGAAGACGTTAAGCCGCTACTCACGCCGAAACCTATCGAAGATCTCATGGGTGTACCCAACATGGTCTCCAATAATATAGCTGAAAGAGGAGGAAAGTATGAAATGGATAAAAAAAGTGATGACTCTAAAAACACTAATTTTGCTCAAGCTTTTAAGATCAAACAAGAACAGAATTTAAAAAACGCTAGTTCATGGTCATCTTTAGCACAAGCGGGCAGTCCACAGAGTATACCCAACATCAGTACCAATAATCAGATTAAGCAGAAGCCCGTTATGGATAGTTTTCAAGTAAGTTTTTCAATAATGTTTCCATTAAATTTCTTATATATATAGGTATTTGCAATTATGAGATAGTGTGACGAATTTGATATTACCTATATAAGGGACTTCTAGTTAATTTTGTAGCATTGGACATCAAATTTTATATTATTAATTAAATCCCTAGAAAATTCGTTATTTTAATCACACAAATCAGTTATAAATTAATATATTTATAGGTTTTCAAGAGACAAGCGCGAGAAAAGATAGACCGGCAAAGAGCTCTCATTGAGCAACAAGAATTGAGAAAAAAAGAGCAAGCTGAGAGAGAACGACAAAGGCAAGAGGCCGAAAGGAGGCATCCTGAGGAAGATAAGTTAAGGTATCTATAATACATTTTATTTATACTTACTGTGGCCCTACATATCCAATATTTTGAAAGTGGGGAATTATTCGTAGTTGCTTTATCCACATTATTGTTTGTTGCTGACACCATAATAAAGAATATATTACTATGACTAACCCCTTTTTCTCTAACCGGACGGACACCCGTGTTCAACAGTGGATCGATAAAAAGGGACGATATTGATGATACCCTTATGTTTCTCACAAAACGCACCGTTACTCATAATCGTCTCGATCAATTGCGACACTTTAAACAGCTTTGTACAGTACCTGTTTAATGCCACTATCTCGACCCCCTGTCCGATTTATATTCATTCCAGCGGACATAGGTCGAACGGAGTTCACGTTTGGCATAGTAGGTTTCGGAGAGAGGGTGGCGGGTGTGTCGTTTAGTGGGTTCCCAAAGACACGGTGGTGCAGTGTATGTAGTATGTATGGTGTGCGTGCGGCGTGCAGGGTGGCGACGCACGTGCGCAAGGCGGAGAGCGCGGAGGCGGCGTCGCCGAGCGCGTCGCCGGTGGCGCGCGTGTCGCCCGTGGCGCGCGCCTCGCCGCCCGCCGCCGACAAGCCCGCCGCCTCCGAGCGCGAGCGCCTGCGCCAGCGCGAGCAGGAGCGCCGCCGCCGGGAAGCGGTACCTGCTATTTTTGTTATATACTATCATTATATCACTATTATACATCCTATTAGTGGTTTGCACTTGTTTGTTTTCTACGTTTTTTATTATTTTTCTTAATGATCACTGTCTTTCGTGTCATATAGGAAAGACAATTTTAATCAATGAATGTTAAACAACTTTGTGTTGTGCTAAAATTTTTATTTAATGAAGATGCTTTAAATTTCATTAATCGAGGGAAAATGAGCGTGCACTTATATAAGAATGTCTAAATAATTATTTAGACGTGCAGAGTACACATAACTGAATTTAAAGCGTGTATTTCACATTTTTCCAGATGGCCGGACAGATAGATATGAACATGCAAAGTGACCTGATGGCAGCGTTCGAGGAGTCCTTGTAACATGTTTGAACAATGTTAATTAATTGTACATATGAATATATAAATATTACGTCAATGCAATCTAAACATAATGTGGTGATAGTATGACACCAGAGTGATTTCGTGGTCGTTTTGTGTGTGAAATCGTTGACTAACATGTGGTTAAGTGCTGTGAATAGATATACTTTATAATTTTAAATTAAACTGTTGTACCATCAATCTTGACTTAGTGTACGCATGCTATGGATGAGAGGTTGCATTTCAAACATGTATTAAATAAGTTTGTATACAAGTTCTTAATGTAAACTCTCTTACATTCGTAAGACTATATATTTATATTTTGTTCTAGAAGCGTCTTCTACCTTCCATACTTGTTTTATAGTAAGTACGTACTAATGAACATAGTGTGGTAGTAATTGAAATGAAAATCAAAAATGTTTTATTTTATGTAATTGATAAAATAGGCAATCAATTTTAACCATGAAATCTGTTATTGTTCACGCAGTATCACGTTGCACGATGGCTCGCGAGGAGCGGCCGGAGTGCAACGTGGCAATGGCGTGCGTTATGTATTTAATAGTAAATGGAATTCTGTTACGTGTTCGATTTTCGATGAATATTGCTTAATGTTAGTAGATTTTTTATCAGTCTGTCATCGGAAACAGATCAAATGTCATACATTTGATTTGAAATATATTTATTTTATATTGCAATATGTCTTTTTATGTTTTGTAGTTAGATAACTCCAGTGGAAAATGTATAAAAGTATTATCAAAATTTAATCTACTCATAAGTTTGTAGTATGGTAATATGATACTATCCAAAACAAACAATGTATATTGTTAAGCAAATTTTTATTTCAGTCATTTATTCAACTCGAAATCGAAATGTAGATATAAAGTAAAATATATTGACATTCCATATTGTACTTTGTTGTTTAAATTGAACCGATAGTCACATGGACTGACTCAATTCATTATTCGCAATGACATAATTATAAAAGGACTCTTTGTAACCGTTTTATTTTAATCGAAAAATGAAATTAAAGGAATAGTATTTATTTACTTGATTCACATTTTAATGAATAAAAAAATCAATATGACAGAACCTTATATTTTTACACCAGAAGTTACATATCAAATTTGATTAAAGCGTTTGTCAGAAATATTATAAATAAGCGCTATTTTAAAGTGGTGGCCTGTTACAATAAAAAAATATCGTAAATATATTTAAAATTTCTTCAAACTATAAATACCTACCTATATATTTTTTTAATAAGAATTTTTTTTACCAGTTAAATTGAACCATAAACGTTTTTGTTTTATTGATGGAAAATAGGTATGTACTTAGATAAATTCATATTAAACAGTTCTATTTTCAAAATATACGAATTTGATATGTCAGTAACAATCGTGGCCTGCCATGTAAGTTACCAGTTTTGTAACATTTCATTTTATCAATCAAAGCCTTTCCTTATTGGCTTTGAAATTATAACCTTGTTAATAATTTTTCCTGTCTTAAAATGGGCCCTATTTTGATATTTAGCGGAAATATTTTCAAGAGTGATCCAAGCTACGCTTTAAATTTGTGATAACAACAATTTTTTAAAATTCCATACTGACCATCAAACTTATATTCTGGCCGCATAATGTTAATGTCCATTACAGTTAATAGCTATCCGTAGCTTACATGCGTTGCTGTATATACAAGGAAGTGCATATGCATTTAGTACTTGTATCTACTACCACCGTCAAACCGAAACACAACAGCGCAAGCAGCGCACTGTGCCTTGGAAGTTGAAAAAGACATGTCTGTGGTTCAATTAACGCACACGATGTCTGAACAGGAAGTAGTGCCGCCATTGAGTTTTATGTTTTGCAGCCAGGATAATACAACACCAATATTTGAAACGCTCAGACTGCGGCTCTGAATTTGGAACGTAGATCTACGCCATTATGATGAGATGTGGACAATATCGAGTGGTTGAGTTGAGGACGATACACGGTCTCCACACTCCTTAATATTTAAATACATAGATAATTTTCTCTGGCCAACTCAGTCACAGCTTAATCACATGGAACATACATTTTTGAATGTTTAATATGATTTAGTCAGATCAGGCTTAGCTTGGATCACAAGTGGGGTACATTTTAATTAAATTCACAGCATACAACGTATACTTTAGGAAAAAAATATGTTACATGTTAGCATTGTTACATTGATACATTGATTTGAATGGTGAAAAAGTTTCAGTTCTTATAAGTTTGTACAACGAATGCCTCAAAGATATCTTACTTGAGACGCGTATTTTGATATTCCTTCCAATATCCGCCTTACAAAAACAATGACTAAATAACAAGGTGAAAATATCATTTTGATGATATCTACCTATTTAGGTCTATCCCGTGTAAGTCATACAACGCGCCCATAAAACTTAGGGACTGTTCTGATATTGCCATCATTTTGCTGCTCAGTAGGTATGCAAATTTAGGGTCAGCAGAACATTAGAATTCCTAGCATTCGCATAGCAACATCGGGCGTATTCGTAATAAAATATCATGCTTAATGCGCAGTGTGGGTATTTTAAGCATCGTATAGCTAAAAATACGGTATTATGAAAGTGTACAGTGGGAATTTTGTTTTAGAAATAAATCATTTTAAGCGATTTTGCGTGTTTTAATTTGTTCAAACTAAATCAAGATTGCTTAGTGCGGAAATGATTACAATAGTTTTTCTCGAAAATGACTTCTAAGTCTAACACATTTACTCCTAGGATGTTGTGTATGACCATAGTTAAGTGACCACTAAAGACAAGATGGTCCATTGACCGAAATAAGTAAACAGTTTAGTAGTGCAATTTATAAAAAAGAGAAGATTGAACCACAATAATTTACCTACTCAGCATGTTCAATGCGCGTAGCTGGATCAGATTATTGAATAAGTCATTTAATTGTAGCCGATTTATATCTGGTCTTTGTCTAGACGGTGAGGGACTTGGACTGGGACACTTAAGTGTTTTTATATATAATGCTTAACTAAATCCATACACCACCCCGGGGCCACCCCGGAAAACGTACGTGAGTTAAGCCGGTACATTCATAATCATAAATCCATACAGTTGGATTAACAAGTTACCAGTATGTTAAGCGTGATAAAAATATAAATAAATAGTCAAGTTCAATTAAATTTCATCTGGCCATCATTATCACGCTGGTCCCTTACGTGATAGACAGAGAGCAACGAGTCTCAAAACATCTCTTATATACAGGCTTAACATACTTCCTTTACATTTATCACGCACATCATTTTCTGGGTATCGCAGAAGAAATGTAGCGGGTAATTCAATTATTATTTCCGCCTCAACTTTTGCGTTTCGCGGCGACGCCGGAAGCGGTTTGAGTTACAATTTCGCGGCCATACAATTCCGTTCGGCGAAAACAATGTAATAATGTTAACGTCTCCTTTAAACTTACAAACACAATTCATTTTAATTCCAGTAATTACACTCTTTATGTTGTCCACTGGAAACAAAATAAGATTAAATACAACTTGATTAAAAGATTGCTATTATTGCAGTTATAGTTTGAGTCTGTGGATGCCACGAACAGTATTGCCATAATTATATTGGTTAAATTTGCACTTGTTGTGCAAATAAGTTTCTTATCTGAAACGAAACAATTGAATAATACATGTAATTAAATTAATCCTCTCTCGTTTATTCTGTACTCGACAATGTAGAGATAATCTCAATAAACGTTAAAGGCACCCGAACAAAGCGTACTAAATTAAATTCCTTTATTGTTTCAGTTAAGCGGTTGCATAAAGGACTTATAAGAATTATTTAACTGCTTTCTCATTTTGCATATCAAGTAATGTTGAACATTAGCTGTTTCTCGCTTTTACGCTTTGGAAATGAAAAAGGGTCTTACATCATTTATCAACACTCAGTCGGAGCAAGACGTACGTAAAGACGTATGTAGTGAAATACTAATATTATAAATAAATCTTAGGAATTTAAGAGATAAACACATGTACAGTGCAGTTTGTAATTCCGATTTCATTACGTACATTCTAGTTATATAAGTATGCATACTAACTTAAATATTTACACTTTAGAAACTTTATACTTTTTAAACATTTTAATAATTCGCATTCAAGGTATTTATTGCTAATTATTCCAATTACATTTTGTGTGATACAAGTAATAATAACGGTAATATGGCTGCTGATATCTTTGTTATGTTATATTCAGTCATCGTTGTTGCTTCTAGGGGTTGTCGAAGGATGCCTAATATTTTGCACGTTACATGTAATTTTGAATTGGAGTATTATAGCGTTGCTAGCAGGTGTGGTTGTTAGAAGGTTATATTGTTTTTCCTACGAGAGTGCTAAAGTGGGATTATGTACGTCATTATATGAAGTTGTGAACCAATATGTCAACGATTTGATGTTGATAAATGAGGGTATTCCCCACGGCTTATATATGAGTTTATTATACATTTGGCTATTGGGGTGCATTATTTGAAATTGAAATTCATCTTTTAATTGCTTTACGACCGGTGCTTAGATGACGTACAGAGATTAGTGGCCATTGTAATTTATATATGGCAATTTCATCCTTGCTGTGTTTTTATGTCAAAATACGATTGTAAATAATTGCAAAATTATCATATATTTGTGCTGACTATTGCAGCTCGTGTATGAAAACTTCATCTTTACTGTTTTTTGTGCTGTAATATGTATGGAAGTAATGGCGCAATTATCACAAATTGATTACAATGCATTTTTTTGCATTTTTTTTAAATTGTTAACCAACATCACGACTTATAAGTCAAAGCCGAAATTATATTTTAAAAAGTATAGCTGTATATCTTTACATATATGTATACTATAGAATAAGAAAATTTCATGCGACTTTTAATGGTTTTTTTAGGAAGATCCTCATCATGAACATCATCATCAGTCTGTCTATTTCAGTCCACTGCTTGTTTATAGGACATAGGCCATTGGAGAGGCCAATGTCCTATTAACAAGTATGAACATATTTCATGGAAATACAAGGAAACTAAAGGATCCACAACGTTTGTCTAAAATAATTTTCATTTTGTACAATAGATAGTAAACAGACATTCTCATTGCCAACTCGACAGCGAAATGAAAAATGAAATAGCAACCCGAAACCGTTCCCATCCTTATGGAGCTTAAGAAGTTATCAAAATAGCATGAATAGCTATTAACAACAAATGCTCTGATGTAATGGCGATATCTGGCAACAACTACTTGGCAGCCTCTGGAATATCCATTGCTACTGCTGGCTGTTGTGAGAAAATTAAATTGCCCCATTAGGTGCCTGCGTTGTCTAAGGGCGTGTTCTGATTGAGAGCCTTACGAACGCCAGTAATAATTGCTTATATTTATCTACTTATCATAAGGCCGTTTATTTTAATTAAATAACTATGCTCGCACTATCTAAAGAAGTATGCAAATTCAGAATTATATAACCATGTGTAAAGTTGATTATAATTTATCAACACCAACGTACATTTTACTAAATGAACCGGTTCTGTATTCGTGAGATTCGGTATTAAAACATATTTTTTAAATGAAACATTTCATAGAGACATGCAGTCGAAAAAGTCATAGTCCAAAATAACATAAAAGGAAAGTATTTAAATTGTTCATGGCGTCATAAAATTGAGTCATGGAATAATTTTTCGCAATAAACATATTACCTATAAATGACGACATCGTTAGATTTTGGCATAAATACTTATTCTACCTTTATGAAGATGTGATTTTAAATTCTCTGTATTAACCTTCCCTATCGTTTTTGTTACGAGTCAGACTAAGTAAAACCACGTATATATACACAAAATTTGATGTTTAAGTGTTTTTATTTAAGTTTGCTCGACTATTTCTAGTTGTTCATTCATGAATATGAGGTGCTAAATATTTGTTAAATTATTTTACATTCTTGTTGTTAATTATCATAGTTGTGAAAACGCTAACAATGTGAAGCAGCTTTAACTCGGTCGGGGTTGAGTACCTTCGGGCCCAGGCGAAGGCATTTTCTTGATTCGCTTCTTTACTTAAGATCTTACATTGTTATGTAATTTTCCTGTTAATAAATAAATTGGTCTTAGATTTAAGCTATGTTCGCTGAAATTGTTGTACTGTGAAATAATTTTAAGCGTGTGAATTTGGAAGTTGGTTACGGTCTACCTCTCTGGTAAATTGCTGTTTACGTTGTTACGTAAAACGTATCATTTGAAATGATACGTCTCTCTGCGGTTTCGTTACATAGCAGCTAGGTAGGATTGTTGTTCTAATTATCCGCGTTCATGGTTGAATTTACAAGACAAAAATAAAACTATTTTGACATTGTCATTCACAATGAGTGGTTGACATTTTTTTTTTGCTGAGAGGAGATCGGAGTTTAAAATAGGCACGATAAAAGATGATGACAATGATTATGCTGAGATTATTATTTTATTGTTAAGTAATTTCCTGTGTGAATTAGGCTGAAAGCATCAAGTGCAAAACATTTCTAATCGTAAAGAACGTATGTGTTCACTGCGTACTTATACTGACCTGTTAAGATTTTTCTCGACCTATTTTGGGTCGCATTGATGAAAGTAATAAATTGGATACATGTAGACAATATACAGTTATATGTGAACATGTATGGAATAGAAGCTGTGATGATCTACACAAGCAAACAGCTGCCGAGTTCCGGCCGAGCGCATGAACGCACAGATTCTTTATATAGATACGAGGGAAACTATTTCACGGCTCCATCCTTCTGTTAGATTGTTCAGTTTTGCTGGGAAATATTGGGATTTATTGATCTATATTTCATGACCATGATCCACATTTAGGTGTAATTCTCTTTTTGTATAACCTTGGTGTACATGTTATTTTATTACTATTTGTCATTATTATTACTGTTTACTCGTATAATTTATTTAGATTTGTTTATCGTATCTTGCTCTTCTATTTTATCATGCCTGTGTTAGTGTTAGCTTGTGTATGCTAAGTGACATCTTTTTTTTTCTTTAGCGAGGTTTGTTGGTAGATTTAGCGTTTAGAGATTTATGTTTCGAGTAAGGAATTACTTCCCTTTTACTACCATTGCTGCCTTTTTGCGGATACTACCTTTTTTATAATTTTTGTTGATGTTAGTATTTTGATGTTTGTTGATGTCGTTATTATTGTTGAGGTTTGTTAATTTAAAGGGTGTTAGAAAGGTTAAGGAGGCATAACTCACGCTGACTGCTTTATGTCGTATTAAAACTTCCAAATTAATTGTATTTCTGGAACTGGAACAACTGAAACCATCCTGGTTATATTGCTTGTCTCTACAAAATTGTATAACACGTCGATATTTTATAATTTTCGTTGCGGAACTATTTGCCTACCCCTTTACTGTATTGACGAATCAATTTATCAATCTCTGTACAGCATGCAGTCGTCGAAGCTAATTGGATTCTATCAATTGAAACTACAATTCATTTGATTCTCTTCCTGAACGTTTGTGTTTGAATATGAAAACATAAGAGAATTATGAAAACATTGAAGTGTAATTCATATAATATTTTATAGTTCATAATTTTTATATAGCATCTGAAAGTTTACAAACATGTATATTTATTTAAATATTACGCACTAGGTTTTTTCAACCAAACTTTCTACACCCCTTAACTTCAAAAACATGTTACTTTCTTTCGAGGACTTGTTAAGCATTTAAATATTATAATGTAGTAATTAGAGATAGTTTATTTGCTCTTACAAACGTCAAAATAGTTCAACACACCTATTATGATTATATATTTTGTGAGAAAAACATTTAAAATTCACAAATTACCTTATTTGTACACCGTGGTTGCCGCAATGCGTCTATCAGCTGCTGAGTGATCGCGTGTTCTAAGGTGAGCGTGTGATCCCACTAAATCCCTAATTTGTTCCGTACAGCCGGAGGATGCAGGTTGCGACTAATTCTACCGCTAAGCCATGCAGCGAGCTATCGGCGTCGCACCGTGTGCCCGCATAATTTAGTTAGCGGGCCGTCGAATCACGCCACGATGACGGCTTAGGACGAGACTACGCGGGATTTCGTGGTACTCTAGTTTGTGTGATCTTAGCGATGTGAATACTGGCAGCATTCCGCTGGCATGTTCAGTGGTTAGCGAATATAGTGTTGAAACGGGGGTTGTGAGTTCGACTCCTAGCAAGAATATGTAAAAAAAAGAATGGAAATTTGCTGTCAAAAGAATTTTTGTGCATATAAATTTCCTGCTTAATCGCTTATGCAATTTATGTAACATTTTTTTACTAATATTTTAATAAGATATACGAGTATGTATTTTTACGAATAGACACCTCTATGTCTCTTTGTATTATATGGTAATGGAACAAGTATTAGTTATGGGAATGGTGTTAAAAAAAGTATCAAAAAAATCATCAACCGTTTGGTTACCACAAGATAGGCTTTCTTCGGGCCTATTTTGGGGCCAGATGGCATTGTTTAGAAATGAGCCAAGATATTTCTTATGGGCATTTATTACAAGTTTACGAAATTACGAAAATGAACTTACTAAAAACACGATGTTGAAAATCCCATGCATCGTATAAACAATAATCCGCTATTTCTACATATGTATATATATCGAACCATATAATATCCACACAATGCATGTCACGGCTAATTCCGCCGCGTGACGCTGAGTCATGCAGCGAGCGTCGCACCGTGTTCCCGCATAATGCAGTTTATAGAGTATTGAGACGCTCCCAGAGGCGTGTAGGTCGAGATTAGCTGAGATTTAGTGTTGTAAGTTTTAGTCTGAGCCTATATAAATTTGTTGATGTAAATATTTCGTTAGGGTTAATTGAAATAGGATTGCTTTTGTACATCAATGAAGTTTAACTTGCAGTTATTGCATTACTTTGGTAAAAATATTATTATTGCTTGTCTATTTATATCATTATTGCATTGCATTTATTAAGTGAGAAAAATTTTAGTATATTTTTTTGCAATGAGACTCTTTCAGTCATAACAATTTGCTGAGCTTTAAGAATTTATGTAAAATGCGATGAAGATAATTTACAGTTATTTTAAAAATTAAACGTTAAATTTACAATTTGTCTATTGCTTTTTGTTGCAAATACAATTGTAATTGTTTTGAATCAGCCAAAAGTGTTACAAATAAAATACATCGAAACATTCTTGCTCGAAACCAGAAATGTCGTACTGGAAACTTGAGAACATGCAATTGTTTGTAGGAATATGTTGGATGGTACACAAACACTGCAGGTACGTTCTCCGTGCTGTTTGTGGCGTATGGTTTGTCGGAATGTTGGTATTAAATATAACTTTACTTTGGGATCTAGTTCCGGTAGATACTCTACAGAGAGAACACTTGCAAAGATTAGTTTGTACTTTTATCACCTTGTTTATCTTTTACCCCGTTGATTATCTTTTACTATATTTGTGTTCTTGGTTACCAACTTATAGTTTTACTCAGATATTTTCTTATTATTTCTGTTTGAACTTATACAAGGTATTTATTTGTTAATTTTTGATTTGCATGTCAAAATCTTCAACTTTTATCAAGCCGAAAAATGTGCTTCGTTTCTAAAATAAGCATCTAAGAAGAGTTTTTTCCTCGACAAAAGTAGGTCGAAAAACAATATTGACTCTTCGCCGGAAACATTTTAAGTTAAGTAAAGATGCGTTAAAATTATACGCCAATAAACTTTGCACGACCATAGTAGAAAAACAATGTAAAACTTCCTTAATGCCTCTGTAAAGGTCGGATCTCACCATCTCAAAATGTATTAATAAATATGCGTAAATCTGGCTGCGTTGAAACATTATCGAATTATTGGTAAATTTAAGTTTCATTTAAAAAAATGGGGTGTACTCTCTTGGGGTACACTCACCTTTATGAACGCGCTTATTTAATCGCAGTGTGTATTCATCTTTATCCTCATGGTAACCCAAATCCATCTCAAGGGCCCGCGGTCAGTGAATTAAAATTCCGAATGTAGAGTTACGAGTAGGGCGCTTCCGGTTAACGTGTTCTTTATTGTAATGTTTTTTTTGTTTGAACCCGCATTACTTTCCCTTTGGAAGTGGCAATGTTTTCAAATAAGGAATATTGAAGTTGTATACGATTTGTTATTGAAATTTTACCGACTTGTTACAGTATAGCGTTTTCTATGTACTTCTCGTAGCAAGTAGTGAGCGGCGAAGCTAGTATCTAATTCTAACATCTGTGTAATGTTGATTAATTAGGGCGTTACTCTACATTCATTAAATATCGTGTACAGCGAACCGTGGAACAGAATCTACATTTTGCTATCATGTTCTCTGATACATAAAATTACGGGGTAGCGTAAATATCTCCGGTAAGGAACTTGGCGTGATGATATAGATAGATATATACAATTAAATATACTGTTATTGCGCTCTTTCAGCTAACTCAGCTTAAGTCCGTTATGAGCGAGGACAAGAGGTTTGGGACGAAAAAAATCGTGCAAAATCAGCGCAGCAGGACGGAGCTTAAATATTACTGCTATCTAAAGCAATTTTAAAAGTGTACTGCAAGGACAAAAGTTAGCGAGGCAAATGTAGCTGTTAAATATCAAAATATCTTCATGTTATACCGATGTTTTTGTCGGTGGTTACGAAATTTAGGTATCATTACAGAAACTGACGCGCGGTGCTCTCAACTTGCATCGTAAGGGATCTGGGATGACGATATAAAAAACCTAACATCACGCATGGAATCCCCGAAAGGGTAGACAGAAGGGTGTTGTACACCTCCACGTTTCACCAGTTACGTTTAAGCCCCACAAATGAATAGGTGGTGAGCCTATTGCCATACTCCGGGCACACATCGAAACTCCGATTCACTACTAGAAATTTTAAATTAGAAAATTACAATAGTATTCGATCCAGGATTTGAACCCAGGACCTCTCGATTGGCGACGCTTGCAGTCACTCGACCAACGAGGCAGTAATACAAAAAAAGGACTAAGGTAAGCGTTTCAGTTCTGTGATATTAGATTGGTAAGAAAATACGACTGATGCCGGCCACCAACATCTACTTCCACTAATTTGCGCTTGAAGAGCGTGGTGATGTATACTTCATGGTATATAATATGTTTTCCTTTGTAGAGTGACCCGAGCCTATTATGAGATTACAGGGGTTATAGCCTTAAGACGAATCTAAGTAATTACTAGAATTAACTTGCGATTTGATAGTCACAATTAGTTTAAAACTGATGACCTCATTTAATTGTTTAATGACTATTATTTGATATGTACTGGTAGACCAAGCTTATAATATCCCTCAAAACTACGTTGTTCATAAACCTAGAGTGGTTCCAAAATATAGTGAAAACATAATATCATCCTTGTAATTCCTGAAGGGGTAGGCAGAGGAGTGTATAACATTCCTACGTTTCACCGGTTCGCTTACCTTCCACAATGGAATAGATGAGCCTAT
>DWEC01000065.1:0-23781 GCA_018245735.1 Microceris miodesmiata
TGGTCCTTTGATCCCAGAATGGGTTAAGTGTACATGTACAATATATACATAAATCAAGAGTACACTTATATAAAAATATACATAGAACAAACATGTGATATATTATTAAATCTGGAAATCAAACCCACAATCACTACAGTGAACATCACTAACAAATGAATTAAACCTAAAAAAATCCAATAAACAGTTTGAAATAAAACCTAACATGGATTTGAACAACATAATACATTTAAGTCCATATATTTGTATGTAATTGCCTACAATTTAAAGTATGTTGGCTCTATAAGGCTATAAATACTTCGCTAAGGGTGCTTTCAACCAATGTCATAAGAAGCCTAGGATAATGATACAATAATAATAATATGAAGTGTGTAAAGAGATATTTGGTACTTGATGTTCTCTGCCTATGCCATAAAAATCTTGGGTGATTATACAATAACAATAATATCTGATTCCTTATATTGTCAGCTAACATACCTATAAGACCACGGTTGACCTCCTCCACGGCGCGCTCGATGAGGACGAACAAGGACCACATAACGCACAGCGCCGCCACGCAGTGGAACAGCACCGCGCAGCATAGCCGCCGCCGCTCCAGCCCCGACATCTCCAACGGCCGCCACTATGAACATGTTTCGTCATTATAATACACTAATCATATCACATTGAAAATTGACTTGTTTCCTAGTTATTCATAGAAGTAAAAATTCCCACGTGATAAAATTAATTTAAAGGTACAATGAAAATTCACTATCAATTAAAAGTTTTCAGTAATAACACTGCTACAGTTGATGCAGTTACAGTCAGTGATATGAATGTTTAATTCAATATTTGGTGTATTTTATGTAGCAGCACATTTAACAAATAGTTTCTACAAAGAGGTTAGAAATACCTTTATAAAAATGAAAAAGTATGATGGCTTAAATGAATACAAGAGGCGAAAGAATTTTGCCAGGGATGTAACTGGTGGAAATCCTCAATATCTGCCTACATCTATAAGTAACATGTGTCACATTATTTATGTATGTAGATATTAGATAAAAATCAAATATTTAAACCTCATTAAATGGCTTAATTTTGGTGTGCATGATGAAGTTAAATTTGCATAGTTCACAGGATCTAGTTTCTGAAGCCGTTAGCCATTGTTGAAGACAACTCTGATGCACATACTTCAAGCTGCCTGCAATATGATAAAAACACATGTCTTACAAACATACAAATAAACATTTACATAAACATTTATTGGATTACAATAGTTATACACAATCTTAAGGAATAGACAGAGATTTAACTGTCTTTATAATGACATATATTGTCTTTACAGTGACATATAATGTCTTATAGTAATATATTGTCTTTGCAGTAAAATATAATGTCTTTTAGTGACATACAATTTATTTACAGCGGCATAAAATCTCAATAGTAACATCATCTTTATCATCATCAATAACCCTTTTATCATTCCAGTCATATACCAATCTTTTAGAATAAGAAAGGTTAGGCCATAGTTTGCCACACCTGCGAAGTATGGTGGATACTATGGGGATGGTTGACCTGGGTTCCTCACAATGGCAGCAAGCGATATTTAATCTTAAACACACATTTTTCATGAAGATTTGCACATAAGATTACAACCCATGGTGACATATGAGACAACAAATAAATGTCATTTTCTATTATACCTTATTTTAAATGTGCTAAAATATGCTGAAACAAAACACACATAAAACAATCCACTGATTGTTAATGAATAAGCAATAAATTAATGCAATTAAATCCTAATTAAGTTTGCTCACTTTAATATGATTATTGCTTTATAACAATCAACCCATTAAAAGTTCCTTCATCACAGTTCATTGTAAAGAATATGTATGAACAATACAACCTTCTGAATGTAAAAATGTTAGATTGATAGTTTATTGTGGAAAAATTTAGAGATCTACATTAAAAAACACACTATAAATAATACTTGATGTATGATTAAAAAACAATTTAGTTATGGGGTTAGCAACACTGAGGTGTTTATAGATTCTACTTTGTGTCCAGTTAAGCCCTAGCAATTATACGCTGGTAATAATTATTATGTTGAAATAAAATTACATGTTCATGATATTTATTGTTATTCATGCATGTTGTGATATAATACATGTTTTTAGATAGATTATATATGTGTTGAACCTTGAGGCAACATATTATTAAAATTTTCTAACTGGCTGAACCATCAACTCGTGATAACAAAGGTTAAGGTTTAAGCTTACCGGAACAATAGCAAGGTGCAAGTAAATGATTATGAGCTTCACTCTCGCAGTGACAAATTCTACAGATATCTCCGCTGGAATTACTACATGAAGTCTGACTCGACCCGGAGCCTGTCCGAACCGTCTCTCTGCCACATCCTCCGCCCCAGTCCCAACTCTCGATATCAGAGGAATTTTTAACGTTGATTTGGTGAACGGGCATAGTGGTCGCTCCTTAGAAAACGGTCATCAAAGCTCACGTAACATAATATTATTCTTCTTTTACAACCTATTCCAAATATAACTAAAATTTCTTCGCATTTCAACGCTTTTCACCTTTATAAACATGTCAACTTTATGTGCACGTAGACCTTGTAAGCAAGTATATATTACGAAATATACTAATTGGTGTTAAATTTTAACTAGCCACACGCAAAATAAATGAACTATCTCCAATCTCCACTTAACAAACAAGAAAAGTCTCAAACATCAATAGTTATTATCTGACTACACAGACTAAACAAAAAATCATCATTCTACTGTATTCTCAAATTCCCGCAACCCGTAGTTACATACTGGCTACTAGTGAAGTGAAGTGTGCGAACATAGATATTCTACGTTTTAACTTTTTGATAAATGAAAACTACGATGACTAATGAAATCTTAAATACAGGATAGTTCATCTATATTTAACATTAAATAAATTTAATGACCAGTCACTACATAAATAAGAATAATATACGCTATTTAATGAATGAATTTTTTACTTCATTTCGAATAATATTTGTTAGTTCATACAATAGGTAACCAGTATGTTTTTTTTAACTCGTTTTGTTCATATTGTGATGCAGGATTTCAAAAACGTTGTAATAAATTAACAAATGCTCTAATTTCTTAGAAACCTATGTTTAAATAATGAGATCATATACTAAGAGCTCATGATTTATTACATTTAAAGAAATTACGTATAAAGCAACATAAAATATTTTTCGGCAAATAGCGCTATTCAGGGCTGTCACAACAATGAAAAGTATATATTGTCTATGAATATTGCAAAGACAATATATCAGACAAAGACCACTCACCGGAGTCCAGAATAAAGTTTATTACGTCCCTTACGGATGTTCTCTCAGAAAATACATCGATGTTTTTTTTCGACGCAATACATCTAGGCTATGCATCGATATTTTCCAATGCATCGGATGGAAACATCGATGTTTTCTAAGCATTGAGTTCTTTTTCTAGCATTCCATCAAAAAGATGTAGTTAGCCTCCAGAGAACCAATACAAACAAACCATAATTTTAATATAATTATTTATTACTCCTACAACAACAGTTTTCCTGTCTACACGTCTGTTATATGTTAAAGGATGTTGAAAGAATCTATATTCAAAGAACTAAGAAACAAAACGAAAAAATGCAAACCTTAGCTGATCCAATTGTTGTTTATTAAAAAAAAGCACAATGACAAAGTTTTTTTTTAAATTACAAAAAGTACAAATAGTATGCAAGTCTTAAATTTCCACGCGCACTGTTCAATGAAATTAAATAATTGTTACCTAGACTCCTGTAAAACTAAACTTCGGAACATATTGAAAAAAACAAAAAGCACCGATAAATCGAATACAAATATATCGCTTGGCTACTCTTAATAGTTGCATGTTTTCAAAGTAGAAAAAACAATAAACATGCACAATTACAGAAATTCCGGTAATTAAAACGTAACATCACGTCTGTAAGCTCCGAAGGGTTAGGCAGAAGAGTGTAGTACACTTTCACGTTTCATCAGTTACATTTACGTTTCATGGAATAGGTGGTGAGCCTATTGCCATACACTGGACATAGATCCAGACTCCACGTCACTACTAGAAATTCTAAATTAGATAAATCCTATAGTACTCGTCCCGGGATTTGAACCCGGGACCTCCAGATCGGCGCTCGCGCTTGTAACTACTCGACTGACGAGGTAGTCTCGACCAACGACGCAATCTGATATTTACTTAAAATACCGGTACTTAAGGTTTTATATCCAGCAATTTTTATATACCCTAATTTTTTGATCTAGAATTTCTAGTAGTGACTCGGAGTCTGGATCTGTGCCCAGTGTATGTCAATAGTCTCTCCACTTATTCCATGGGACGTAAACGTAACCGGTGAAAAGTGGAGAGACTGGGGAGATACTACACTCCTTTGTCTAATGCTACGGGGATTACAAGCGTGATGTTACTTTTTATATCCAGTATTAAGTAGGTATAATCATTAACCCTCTCAATATGAGAGGAGACCCATATTCCAACAGTGGAATTAAAATGGGTCGATTATTATTATTTTTTTACTCGTTAGCTGATTAACATTGATTCGATGTTTTATTAAAATTCATCATTAAATCGAGTAAATCAACAGCTTCTTGAAACATCGGATTGATCCGATGCATAGGTACCATAAACATCGATTGAATTCGATGCACCGATGTATATCGAATATTCCTAGACCTACTCGGCCTCGCATTTACGCTTGTGGTGGAGTGATAGCGACGAGTAGTAGCCTTTTATTTCATAAGAAATTAGTTAAAGGCCTAAATATGAGTGTCCCAGCCGATACTCATGCTGAAGTTTGTTCTCTTGTTTATCAGTTTATTCAAACTGTTGATAAATCGCTCGCCCAGATGTATTTAAAGAAAACTAAAGCGGTAAGTTAATACCACGTGTTATTTTGAGTCGGCACTCGGCAGTCACACGTGTTAAAATTAATGTGGTATTTAGTTAATATTATTTGTAGTGCCCTATACTATGCTTTGTAACAGTTTTATTTAATCGTATTTATTATATTATTAATCAATACATTTTTCTAAAAACGTTTATCAAAGTAACCCACACCGGGGAGCTAACTAGATCTGCAATGTAAGTAAATTTGATGTTAATACGGCGTTTAATTTCGCAATTTCGTTACAGAAACCCAGACCGATAGATCAGCCAACGCTTATCGACATAGTTTCGCAATATAAAAAACTACAAAAAGCGTCGGAGGGTGCAGCTAAAAAGTACGTGAAATTATTACTTTAATGATTTACATTATTAAAA
Source organism: Microceris miodesmiata (assembly GCA_018245735.1). NCBI lineage: Eukaryota > Metazoa > Arthropoda > Insecta > Lepidoptera > Hesperiidae > Microceris > Microceris miodesmiata. The sequence continues at coordinate 5,319 of DWEC01000065.1, forward strand.
ATATATTGATTTTAACACATGCTCTTCGGATAATGTTATTTAGTCATAATTTTCACTATCATATATTTAAAATCTTTGAATCGCATTTGTTTAACTTTTGTAATAACCTCAAAATGACATAAAACTTTTTAGTTACAATATGTAAAGCCAATTAAAAGTCTTGATTCTTCAAGCACTTTGCCACAAGTGCACAATCCTTTGAGCACGATTTAATGAAATATATTAAGGATTAGGTCAACTGCAAGATACAATTTTCTATATAAACATATGACTGCTATTTCACCATATTAAAAGTTGCTGCAGCAGCAATTTTACTATGAGCAGTGATAGCATAGTGGTTAAGAATTCAGCCCTTCACTCTGCGAGGAGCCGAGTTCAAATCCATGGTGCCCACCTCTTTACAAAAGTGCGTTATAAATTTAAATATCACTTACTAACGGTGGAGGAAAACATCTTGAGGAAACATACACACTTTAGAATTAAAAAAAAAAATCTAAGGTGTCTGTCAACCCGCACTAGGCCAGTGCGGAGGACTATGGCCTTAACCCTCTCAATATGAGAGGAGACCCATATTCCAGCAGTGGAATTATAATGGGTTGATTATTATACTAAAGTAAGTCATAACGTTGCACGTCTCCATCCAACCTGTTTTCTGTCACTTCACGTTAAACACATTTGGAATGTAAGATGAATAACGCCCCACGGAGTTACTTTTAAGCAAAAACATTGTAAAACTTAGTAGGTACTTCAATACCATGAGTGGTTACAAGCGCGAATTACTTACATAAGAACATCATTTGTATGTATGTTTCGGTATATTGTTATACCGAAATTATTTCCTACGAATTGTTTCGATTCTAATGAAATCGATCTACGAGTAGGTACATATGTTTTCTTCGTATTTAATGCCGCGTGATTCACATTACGTAATTCATACAGCTTCATTATATTGTATTCAGATATGTATATAACTAAATGGGAGGTACAGTTTATATTTAGGTAGCATAAAATGATCAACAGTGTTCTTTGGCCGGTTTCACCTGTTTTTTTTTTTGTGCAAAGCTGCACCATTTATAAATGTTGTAATGTACTTTATATCAAACTGGCTAAATGTATTATAGGCGTATATGTAGAAAATGAGTACGTTTCCATTATACCTCACCGTCTTTTGTGACTTCTGACCTAAATAGAGGTAATATGCCTTTTTTAAGCAACCGTTTTTGGCCATTGTTCCCGCTCTTTGTTTCAGCTATCTTACTGTGTAATTATGTTCACGTTCTTTTAAAAACCTTGAGCATTATTTTAAGCATTATTTCTCAAATTGTTGCCTACTCGGCGTAGCGACTTTTGAAAATGTACTTTGTAATCATTTATTTAAAAAATTACCAACGATTGATACTTTTAAGTATATACTTACATTTAAATCTTGTATTCAAGCCGGTGTCAATGCTTGTAAGTTTTGAGCGTCCTCATTTATCGAACTGAATTTACTCTTTAATAAGTGCAATAAAGTGGTTAGGTTTGGAATGAAAATATTTTATACCCAGACGCCTGCAGATACGACCCTACTTGTGATTCCAGCTGGAACTCGATACGTGAGTGGAGCTTACGCACTCACCTGTTTTACACGAGGTAGACAATATAGAAGTGACTGTTTCATTTTTTTATGATATATTTCAAAGGAGTAAAAGCGAGCAAGTGGCTGTTAAAAGTGATCACTACCGTTCAATGTCCTCTGTAATAACGTCGAAAAAGCTTGAATGAATTTGACAATTGGTAAAATTAATCAATATCTTTCCCATTTTCATTAGGTCAATGCGTCATTACTTCTGAGTACTCATAAGGCCGCCTCCTATTTAAGCGTATACAATGCTCTAATGTACCGGCAACTGCTCCCGACCGACCAAACATACAAATTGTTTAAATAACAATTGTTTCACAGGCCGTACAAATTGTAGGCAATAGGAGTACAACCCTTTAGAGACCTATCGGCATCTACATATAGGAGCTGAAAAACGAGTATTTTCTTCTCGAAAGCCAAACTTACTCTAGGGTTTCTTTGCGTTTTCACATTAATCCATTCACGGTAAATTAAAATAACATTACAAGCCAAGCAAAACGATGATGAGAAATATTTATAAAAAAGGCGCTGTAAAGATTAGATTGATTAGATTAGATTTAATATCTAATATCTGATAGATTTAATATCTAATATCTAGATAAGATTTAGATTTAAGATAATGATTAGATTAGATTTAATTATAAAGATAGATTAGATTTAATAAAATATAGCAATTCACATCTAGTTTTATTACAAACTAAATATATTTTATCATTACAGTTTCTTTTGGGGACATCATCTAAAATTTCTAATCGGGTTATTTGGATTGAGAAGTTCTGAATAAGATTTTCTTTCAATTATAATCTTTCAAACAACATAACTTTATTCATTTTAAAATCACATTCTTAATAAACCTAATATTACGCGAGTAACCACTGAAGAGGTAGGCAAAGGAATGTCACTTCCAGTTAGCGTGGATCAGCGCGTGTTGATCATTTGTTTTACGCGACGCACGTAATAACGCGATCAGGACGTATGAGAATTTTGACAAAGAGACGTGCTAAGAAATCTTAGTGCCGGCAAGTTTATATAGTCACCAAACACACCGAGTAAGGGAAGATAGTGGTCCTAAATATATTGATATCCAATCCAATATACATTAAATAATTACCAGCAGCAACCTGCCAGCGTGCATTTTAATTTTGTAGTATTTTAATTCCAAGACCTATACCAATCAGTGATACAGATGAATAAGGATTTACGCCTTAGTACATAAATGTATTTAATAGTATATTACACACAATACTATAATCTCATGATTATTTGAACATGATTGTACATCATGCAAAATTGAATGGGAATTATATATTTAATATAAACGAATAAAACAAATAATCTACGTTGAATAGAGAGTATGGATGTAATTCTCGTAATTACTATAATGGTGGTCCTGTGATAACGAGTAGCGATAATGTACGAGTACATCGCTCCCGCGAGACTACTCTTTGCGCGCCAAAGAATAAACGTCTCATAGAAGCGAATGTGCATTGGTCTGTGCTCTATTATTTTCTAATAACAACTTGCCTTCATATAAAAAAATACGCACACTTTACACATCTATATTTTTTTCCTTCTATTGATGGTGTACCTAATTTTTATTTTTAATTGTTAACTATTGTTAATTGTTTAATTGTTAACTATTATCTAATTGATAACTATATAAATCTGTCTTATTTGTTATTATATTTTTTTATGAGGCAATGATAACTCAATGGAGCGAAATTTAGCTTTCCATTCCAGGGGTTCCGGGTCCCAGACTTAACCCTTTTCATTCTCAGAGGACACCCGTGGTCAACAGCGGGACGACGGAAGGCTTGATGATGTTAAATATGAATATATAAGATTCAATTTAAATCATTGTTCTACATTCTATGGAAAAACCTTAATGTTTTAGTCGATCTAGTTAATAAATAAAAAGACCCAGTATTTTTTTTTCAAACCCGTCCAACTTGATAAATAAACTAGTCAATTCCTCGTCCGTAGTAATTCTATTTGCTCCCAACTCCACCTAACGTGGAGAGGACTATAAAGATGCAAGGTGGATAATGACCGGCAGTCACTACTACATCAATCTCATTATTTCCTATGTGATTGAAAGAATTCCAAAACGTATTCAATTGTATAAATATCGAAGGTATAACTGAAATTATTTAACCCTTCTGTATACTGGTTCAGTTAATTTTGGCTTACGTATTTAAAGGACTTGCAAAGTTACAAAGCTCAGATCGATAGTCGAAAACTGTTTTCTTCTAAATATATATATGTTTCTTTATGAATCATTTTACTACGGATATTATAAAATCGCGTAGGTTCAATAACTATCTAATATATCATTCTCTATCATCCAGTATATAACTTTATAAATAAATTGTATTGTAGAAAAAATATGTATGTAACTATTTTCAGCTTATTTTAATAAACGACAATTATAAACTGATGGATAATAAATTATAGAAACAATGTGGCCTTGGAGATTACTGTAACCTGTACAAGTTTCTTCTAAATACGATAATATGTTTTATTCGAATCGCAGACCCAGATTTACCATAGGGACAAATGTTTTGGTAAAATCGGCCACAAGTTTTCACAGTTTAAGTTTAGTTAACTTACTAGAACGTACATTTAGGTAATGGGTATTGATGAAATTTTTTATAGTTTTCCGTTTATTTACACATAGCGCAGGGTAAAACTGTCTATGTTCGTAATATTTACTTTATTATTAGTTACATTGCCATATAAAACACTTTACGCGTATGTTTATTGTTTAATTAACAGGGTTTCGCATGTATTATGTTGTAAATGAGGACTCGGCTGTAAGCTTGAGAATCGTGTCGTAATGTTTCAAGCACTAGCTAGTAATAATCCTTAGATAGGATCGCTACGACTTCGTGTCGGTACTCACCGGGCTAGTATTTCTGACACTTGATCTTATAAAAAAAAATAGATTTAGTGTGCATCTGCTATATTTACAGTACTGACTGTTAAATATTCTTTGGTGAACGCGTAGACATAAAAAACTAATAATAATATTTAAAATTCATTTAATATCTGAAAAAATTTAAATTAATTATTCAAACAGTTAAATTGTCAATCTCAATTGATATTAATTTCCATAACATAACAAAAAAAAATTTTTTCTTACGGTTAGATAATTTTTTTTTTATAAAGACACTAATTGAAAATTTTACGTACTTAGGTAATTATTTCTTTAAATTCGTAGTAGATTCTTATAATATTCCATTAGCAAGAAATGTATTAATATCAACTTAATTAACTAGCACGCTAAGCGAGTTCAAGTATCGTTTGAATATGTATGACGACATAATTATATTTACTCAGACTCATTCTTATGTACATCAAAGAATGCGACATTGTCATATTATTTGACAGATTTAGGACGTGTTTTCGCCCGAGCAAAAGTTGATATTACCAAATATTTCATCAATATTTTTTTTTGCAATCAAAAGCGTAAGTCTCAAATTTGACGTGTCTAACATCTGAACTTCAGCGAATATTGTAAAGGTTATACAAAACATTAATAATAATAAAGCCATAGACATTATAACATTCCCTTATAATCTTCGGAGGCTTTGTTTTAAGGCAATGTTTTCCTTACTGGCTTGGTTCAGCTTAGTACTTGCAAAGACGAAATAATAATAAGATTTGTTAAGAGAGACACCCACCTAATAACGCCTGCGCTCTAAGTTTCAAGTGTACCTAGTGTCACGGGGGACGCACTTCGAAATATGTTTTTTCATTTTAGAGCCCGTTTTGACCCGATATAATTATAATAAAAGCTAATACTTCTAAGTATATATGAATGACCCTGTCTACTTATCGCGTGTACACTTATGCGATTGTAAAATTTGTCCCCACCAATATTGCAGTGACGCAGTTACCGAATTTATTTGGACAAAGCCCTCTCTTTACCTAAAGGATAAATTGAATGTTTCCCGCTTCATTACAATAAAAAGTTTAGGAAAATGTTTCAATTGATTGATTGATTGTATCATTGATTGATTTTTGATTGATATCAGAATAGTCAATTGAAAATCCATGACTACCTCGTTGATCAGGTGGTTGCAAAGCATGACTGCTGATCGAGAGATCCGGGGCTCGTATCCCGGGCCAGACAAATTATTATTGGGTTTTTTACCTTGAAATTACCAGTAGCATACTGGTTCTGGACTTGTGAGCGGTATTTGGTAATAGGGTCACCTCTAATTCATTCAACTTATAATATAATTATGGTAGTAAAAGGAAATATTACATACAGGCGTGATGTTACGAATCTATAAATTGAATATTTTTAATGGTTAATGATAAGTATTAACTAATTGTTACCTTACAGTAGCGTTTAATGAATAGATGATCTGGTCGTAAGTTGCAGTGCAAAGCGCAGCTGCTACTGTCTGTTTATTTTCTCATGTAGTCTCTGCAATTTCACGCGATTTGGTCATTGATAAAAGGTGGGAATTGTCCTTCGCAACAGATAAATAAGACAGGAAAATAGTGGCTTGAACTCTTTTCAATATTTCTCCACGATCTTTTTTTATTTTTTCAAATCAAATTTCAAATAAAAAAACAACCACACTGTGATACTTCTTGCGAATATATAGGGAGTAAGATAGCAAGGAAGATGAAGGGGGATCTTTTATTTCCACCATCAATACGACGTCATCAGGCCTCACCGCCGCAAATAATTCACCCTGCTCTTCATTCATTTCTCTTGACGTACAAATTGTATTCGTGAGCTTAAATTATTGCCACACGTCGTCCCGAATACGAATTATAATTATATGCTCACCATGTCTTGTGGGTAATTTATTTCACAGGTTATTTATTTGACAACAATATCTCTCTCGTTCATTTGTTGTCAGCTGACGAATTACTCTTTGATTTGTCGACGACATTTCATGTTACTTTCCAAATTGGCTATTTTGTCCTTGTATGAATGTAGATCTATAAATCTACTTCAAATGAGCCTTTCTATGCCATTAGGTCCAATTGTTACATACTTTACTAGAATAATAGTTGTGGCTAAATGTTTTTTCTTCTTTCTTTTTCTTATATTTATTTTTGAATGGCTGCTACACGTTTATTTACATTATTCCTTTAACGCATTCAGTGTTCATCATCATCAGACCACCCCAGTCCACTGCTGGACATAGGCCTCCCCAAAAGGGGGTTTATGCCCGTAATCTCCACGCTGGGCATGTGGGTTGGAGATCGGAGGGCACAGCTTTTCGCACCACCGGCGCTGCTGCCCGTCGGCGGCCAGGATGCCTATTAGGCATGCCTATTTAGGCTGCGCTATACCGCAATCAACCGGTCGCCAAAGCCTCGTCTGTTACAGCAGGGTGCACCGCGTGCAGGTGAGGTTGGTTCGGGCTCGTGAGCTGGTGGTTGGAACCCATTACACCCCATTTAGTGTTCATTACATAGAAAAATATCTTGAGCTACCTGACTATCGTATCCTTTATTTCAGAATGCAACAGCACATTTTTTTTTGAATAACGAGAAATATGAATGTATACTTTTTTTGTATATGTAAATGAGTGTTTTACACTCATGTTTGTTGTAGGTATAAATCGTTGCTAAAACTCTGGAAAGAAAACCCTTTTTAATTTTATTTATACATCTTTGGGTCCATACTTTGTTACCTGGTAATATATATTTTGCGTAACGGGTAGGTACTCGTTCGTCGAATTTTATTAGATTATGAAATCAAGTCGATTTCTTGATTACGAACATATAACGAGAACGTCATAAGAACTGTCATTTCAAAACTAAGGTTAAGCGACAAATCGTGAGCTGTATTGATGTATAAAATTATACAGAATGGAAAACCAATCAGAATAAATCGTACTAAAAGCACATCCCATGGCAGTAATTCCGAAAATCGTACCTAGCACGGCCATGGAGTTGTTTTCTTGCGACATTTCAGGGTGCTTTCATAAAGTTGCGTTTAATTTTCCTAGTTACATATACGGCGCAGAGCTAATAAACAAAACGAAATCATTTTAAAATTTTACCGGCCTTGTATATAATACCAAATAAATATCAACTACGAAATGTAACTCCACTTAATATTATTTGATTGGTTATTAAATCAAAGTGACATCAAACTAAGAAAAAATGAATGAGTTTAGTAACTTGTGTTTCACAAATATTCGTGAAGTTACGTTATGTATTTTTAATTGATATTCCTCTCACGGAGAAATACTTAGTACGGAGTTTGTTATATTTAATATCTGCATAAAGTCGATGATTATTTAGCTTTAAAATTCAGCTCTATGCGCCCAGTAAATATTGTTCGTGTGAATATTGCTGGGTTCGCCTTTACTGCAGAACTAGCTCGTGCAATGGTGTGTCTGCGAGATCTTTATTCCATACCCCATTTTCGATACAAATTTACAACATAGAAAATCTTCCGAAATCATCCACCACGCCTTGAAAGTTACGATGTAATTAAATTACGATAGTTAAGTTTTATTTAACCAAATAGGCATGACTTATAAATTAACTCATCATATACATACGAGTATATATTTTACATTACGTGTGATACTGTTTATTAATAGCTGAATCTAGTGGCTACAAACGCGACTGCTGAGCAAGAGGTATGGATGGGATGGGACTGGATGCAATCCCTGGGACGGGAAAAGCATTATTGCATTTTACTAGCTTGAAATTCCCAGTAGCAGCTCAGTCTGGATTTTAGCCTGATGTAAGTCAATAAGCTTACACCATATTTCCTTGTGAACATATAACTAGCCAAACATGGGAGTGTACTACACTCCTCTACACGACTCCCTCAAAGAAATACAGGCGTGATTTCATGCTTTCTGCTTTTTTTATAAATTATATCGGATGATTCAGAAGTAACTAAAAACATTATTGAACATCTTAGAAATTAAAGGTCAGATTAGAATGAAAAAATACTTCTACTATCAATGAAGTTAAATGAGAAGGTACTGTTGGAAACTTATTGCACACAGTAAATATAAAATCTTCTCATTTTATATGCAATCGATGATAAAACATCGATGAAATCGCTAATTTAATCAGTGGTATCCACAGACATCCAATTTCCTACAGACGGTAAAGTGAAATTCTCGCAGTTACTCTTCATCCTTTTCATATCAAATAGGATTCGGATACTTATTACTATTTATTTCGTTCAGATAATATCAAAGAAATATTAATAAAACAATAATGCTTCATACAATTTTAACCTCGTTGTTGTAAGCAAATACTATAAAAGTCATTAATGGCTGCATTGTCCAATTGTATTAATTTATTATACCTAAATAGAAAATTGTACAAGAGTTTATGTAAAATTGTTGTCTTGATTTGAAAAGAAAAACAAATAGCGCAATTTTGATTTAAAAATCAAATCATATGTACCTATTTACTATATACAAAAAAGAGACTGTTTTAGAAATCAAATGTTCACGTTGCTTAAATTGACAAACGGAGAACATAAATTGCATGCTTTTAAAGATTTATTATGCTTTTACTATCAATTGAAATTCGAATAAATTCCTTTTACAATTACTCGCTTAAATTTAGAAGTAGGTACATAATAAGTGAACAAGTACACATTCATATTAACTCATCCTCCATTAACGTAAACACTTGCCGTTAACAATTGTATTTTTTCACTAAGCTACGAACGATATTTCGGGTTATCCATCATTTTTGATACTAAAAGCGGTTGAGAGTGCTGCCTTACTACATATTTTCTACGCTCTACTCTAACGCTCAGATATATCGTAATTCTTCAAATGAGTACGTCAAATAAAAATAAAAAAAAACATTTACCACTTGCCCATTTTAATTATAGACCGTCCAAAAATTCAGCACGACCGGTATTTGCCACGCGGTGCATTTCAGCAGTTAAAGAGCTCACATTGCGACCGTGCACGCGAAGTCGAATCACGAGATTTATCCGAGCCATATACCCAGCTATTTTCACGCACTATGAATTTCGATTCTCGTTTCGTTTGAGTGCAGGCACACTTTATGCCATGACCGTAAATAAGAATTCTGTTACGGTAATGGAATGATTGAAAAATATTACTATTGCGATATAAGCCAATGGTATTTTTAAGCAGCTATACATTTAAGGTACATTCGAAAACTTCGTTCAGAAACGTATTGTAATTGGAAGGTAAAAAATAGATATAAATACGAGACACTTTATCTTTGTTGTCCGAGACTTGTTAGAGAATTGTGATCTGCACAAATGTCTTCGAAGATAAAAGTTATACCATAAACTAAGGAGGAAATTGATTAGGAAAAGTTATTATTGGGTAGACCATAACACGGAGACAATATAAAGGAATAAACTTTGGGAGATATTAGCTTGCTCCGTACTTTTATAGAAGTTATGGTTAAAGGGACACATAAGAATATGTCTCTTGCTAGAATATATTCTATTTTGCTTGACGTTCATCATGTTGGCGATATCTGAAAATTCATTGCATGTTTTTTAAATTTCAATGAGTTTAACTATGAAATAGCTTCCTGGATGATCGATTTATTACACAGTAAAATGTTCAGTTTACTACCTTGTTTAGGGTCAATTTCAGCGTTATATAGTATTCGTTTTTCGATCGACTTTGAAGTACAATATACCTTAGTCAGTATCACTATACAATAAACCGATATCGTAGAACAGGAATTTCTCGTGGTCATTTTAGAACACGAACATTTCAGCTCCTTTTTAAAAACCGGTTCCTATATCTTCATTTATATTCCTAGCGTAATAGGTATTTTATACTTTAAAGTCAATTTAGTATCCAAAACAGTTTCAAAAAGTTGTCTCTTTTCTGATGATTATCAGATCCCAACATACACTTCGTTGTCCGTGGGAGATAAAAATAACAAAGATTGAAAATGTTTCTGAAGCTAACAAAATGTTGTAACACTTAGTTACGACAAATACAATCCACATGACATAAGATTCAGTGAAGACAAATTATATTATGATTGAGAAATAAACGCGAAGACACCGCCGCTGGTAACACCTGTTGAGCATTGCTATGATAAATGCGTAAAGAATTATTCATACACCGACACTTACACATTCATATATATCAGTATCGCGGAGAACGGTAATGAGAGAAATATTTAAGGGCACCGTGAATATAATTTTACGGATATCACGATTGTGATTAAAACACACAATTCCACCAAATCGTTTATTGGATTTACTATTGGCGTAATTGTCTATTGTCTTGGGAATCCCGTTAGATTGCCAAGCCAATTTCGACCCTGACCAAAATAGTATAAGAGCGAAAGATAATTCTCATAATCTTGTTCATTTGCCAGTGATGAGGCCATTATTGTGATTGTGGGGGGACTTTATGAATAGAGAATGACGTTATTAATATCTTGAGTTATATCGTTGTAATCGAGACAAGAAATGGCGAAGAAGGCTCGTTTAATGGAGTTATGACGTAATTGTTTTATTTCGATGCGTACGAAGAGCTAAATGTTAATTGATGATCATGAAGAACTTAGTGTCGGGACAACGCTAATTGGTAACAGCTATTCACTTAGAGCTTGTCAATCTCGCCCTCGCAAAACTTGGCTAATAATGTTATTATATATTTAGATGGATGACCTGATGATATGTGGTCATCGTGACCTAAGAACATTCGCAACATCCCAGAAGTGGCCATTTCCTCGCCGCTCTTGATTATAGCGCTTCAGTAATATTTTAGACAATATTCCGCTATTTCACAATTTACGAATGCGTGGTAAAAACTCGCGTGCAAACCGAACGGAGAAGGACCACTACGATTCCAGTTGATGGGAAGGAAACCTCATTATTCGGGGAGTGGTACTATATCACACTCTTGGTGGTATGAAGTCTGGAAAACACATAAACGACTAGGATCTGTGTCAATAAAAGCATTACTAAGACGTTTATGAGCTGGAATTAATTTATTGCGGTGTTTATTGTCAATACTGCTGGCGTAAGAAATATGCAGACTATGGAATGTGGTGACGCAAGCACTATTTTGATCACACAAAAACTGTACTAACTATTGATAGTTAAATATAATCACCGTGCTGCAACACATTTCAAACGATTTAATTACGTCAAAATCAAATTTTATTACCGCAATATTTAAAGTCAAAAAGTCAGGTAAATTTGTAATCTGGATTTGTGTCCGATGTACGAGAATAGACTCACCATTAACTCAAGAATGGGACGTGTAACGTACTTTTAGTTATTTAATGTACAAGTGTACTGCACTGCACTGCCTACCTCTGCATGGATTACAGGCGTGATGTTATGTTTTTTAATTGATTGTATTGTATATTTCTACACATGGTCATACATATCTTGTTTCTGTCTTTAAGTCTGTCAAGGCGCTTTATTTTTATGTTCTACATGTTCTTAAAAAATCTACCTCGATGTCTTAATAAAAAGTTACATTAATTTAATAAATAACATGACATAATTAATAATATACATCTATATAATATGTTTACATTTATAAGTAAATTTGTTAAGCCAAAGTGGGTAGGCATGCGTGGGAAGCGGTAGTAAAATTATCATTTAAACTCGGTGCACGTTTAATACATTACTAACCTTAACTTCATAAACTAATACCGCGAAGATATTTAGGAATTCCGATAACTAAGCCCTACTGAGACAACGACTGTTTCCTCCGCGACCCTAATTCACATTACATGAATATTTATATGCAATTTGTATGTTCACACATCATTAAACACATATCTTCGCGAATGTATGAGTTAATAAACAATGTTATTAGAAGAGCTTTCAAACAGTATTTTAGTAAACTTATGTTTAAACCAACTAATATTGAATATTTAAGCGGCAAAAATAGTGACTTTCCAGTCGTGATGGTGTGAACGTTTGAGTGAGTACGCATTAATTACTTCATCATCTAAGATATTTTTTCTTTATTAAAACTATAACATTCAAATCATTGAACAAAATACGGGGTACTACTTTATCTATGACATAAAATATCTTGTTCGTTTGTACGTATTAATCTCTTAAATCGCCTTAAACTCTTTTTTTAAAAAAAATTACTTTTTATTAGCAGATTCATGGGGAATGCTGTATACTATCTAGAATAATGCTACAACTGTTAGCTAGACTTAAACAGTAATTTTTGTAAAACAAGTTGTAAGAAAAAGCGTTATCGAGTTGCTTTATTTGCGCACGCTGGCTTAATGGTTTACGTAAATAAAAATATTTTTTTTCTATACTTGGACCTCACAGCATTCTTCCTGCCATTATTATGTAATAATATATTTAAAATTTTACAATATTTAAGATAACTAGCTCACATTGTCTCTAGACTAGACTGCCTCGTTGATCGAATGGTTGCAAGCGCGACTGCCGATCGGGAGGTCCTGGGTTCAAATCCCGAGTCGGGTACTATGGGATTTTTTTCATTTAGAATTTCTAATAGTGACTCGGAGTCTGGATGTGTGTCCGGTGTATGGCAATTCGCTCACCACCTATTCCATTGTGGGACCTAAACGTAACTGGTGAAACGTGGGGGTGTACTACACCCCGCTGCCTACCCCTTCGGGGATTACAGGCGTGTTGTTATGTTTACGTTTAGCTGATATTGTCTTTGGCTTAATAACATACATACGTATTTAAGATTGAAGAATAATTTATCCTTAAAATCGTTCTGTATTTCGATGCAGTGGATTGAATAGCTTAGACACTATGTAGTAGATCGGCCAGTGTAGACACTATTCTATCTAGAGCATCGAAATACAGAAACAGAACACTTTTCGTAACAATGCAATGAACAAGTAAAGAAAACATGCTACAAGCGCTCCTGTTAAGCGTGTTGATGGCCTTTGTTTCGAACTGGGAAAACAAACTGTTAGGATGTTGACGCACTGGACACTACATAGGATTTTAAATATTCTATTTAATTATAATAAAGAAAGTTTATTGAAAGTATAAATTTAAAATAAATTGCAAAATTGTAGATAAGTCGTAAATCCCCATAAAGCTGCCCTACATCGTTTATAATGTCGCGTTTTTTCGATATTCATACATATTTAAAATATTCTATTGGACATATTCAGAATAATTCAAAAACAGCGAATCGCATTATTATACATAATTAGAAAAGAATTTTTTCGTAATTTTTAACTTATGCGATTAATTAATCGTTTTTGTTACAGATACTAACTGTTTCTGGGAGCATATTCTATTTGTGTTATCCGAAACGATGACAAAGATTATGCAGAAAAAGACAAATTCCGAAATCTTCTGTATAACTCTTGGTGACCTAAGAAGTTTCTGAGTGATCAACTCGCTCGAAGAACTCGGAAACGACAAATTTTACAAATAAATCCATTTGATTTGAGGAAACTTAAGATTTCAGTTTGGATTATATCACTATATAAATATATGGAGATATCATCATCAGTATTCACACATCATCAACCTATTTCCTTCCACTGCAGACCTTTCCAATGTCATGCCCCCGAGCTTGATCTTCAGCATTCTTATAAAAATTTAGGAATATTTGAGATGAAACAAAGCCCAGTGTACACATCAACTTTAGCCTCTAGGAGGGCGCCATCGAATGAATTGCATGAAGATATCAACTTATGGCCATTCAATTTGCTTAACAATGTTGCCACGGGCTGTTCTTCTTGTCATGTTGTTTGTCATTTTCTTAAAAGACCAGACTTTATCTTTTAAAACGTTACAAGAACTTAAGAAGCAGTACAAGAAGGTTGAAAAAGACGATTTCAGTACTTCCGACCAGTTGGTGGGGAAAGCTATGGATTTTATTTATTCAAATCGAACAGTGATGAGTCTGATTGCGAGGGAATTATGGAATGTTGGTTCGAAGGCCATCGATAAAATTGTTGACATGAAAGGTATTTACATATTTCTTACTTGTGCCGCCAATCAAATAATTACACAATAATATAATAATAATAATATAACGAAAAAGAAGATGGCGTCGGAATCGTACATTTTCCGTACTACGCATGGATTACCATTGTAGCACTTATTTAAATTTGGGGTAATTCCCTGGGAGGTGCCAGATTCGAGCGGGAAATTACTTACAAGAAATTTATTTCCACTGCAATATTATCGTATTACATTATAAAAGTTCACTTTATTTCTCCATAGACTATGCAGTTCCACGGGCATTTGCTTCACGTGTGATTTATGTAATGCTTTTACTACAGCTCATCATACATTTTACAGGAAACATGCAGTCCGGTATTAAATGAAGAAGCAGAAAATATTACAACTACTTGGATAATAGAACATAATGTAATGAAATAAACAAGAATATTAAAATAAAACTGTAACAAATTTAACAATATTTTTCATATTTTCTGGTCTTCTATAAATAACACATTATCAATTCTGAATTATCACTTAAATTTCAAATGCCTAAAAAAGTATAGAGCAAAAAAGGGAATATAGACAGTCCAATCATTATCTGACTTTACTCTTTTTCATAATACCCTGCTGCCGGCTGTGCTTAAGGCTTTTAGCCATGCTTAAGTAGGCAGTGCTATATCGCGATTAGGTCTTTTATATAGCAGGATGCCCCAGGAGCTGGTGAGGTTGAATGGGGCTTCTAAGATAGAGTTCGGAACTCCTTACACTCCAAAGATTGCGGTCACTAAATGTGGGCATACGTATGGTTCACTTAGTGACTAACTTTCTGTACGCAGACGTCACGGTGATGATTGGCACCAAACCATCTCAACAATAAGAACTAGACACAATTATAAAAGATGACGGCTTTAGAAAAGGCTCACAATTAAATGTGAATATATCAAAAGTTTTAAAGAAAGATGAGTGAGAAATGTCTGCAAGGGTAGTGGTAGAAGATGTAATTCTGGAACAAGAGGAGTAGAGTAGTAGTATATATGAGATGTACTTTTAGCACAGTTAGCCGGTGATATAATGAGAAGAGCGCTGGGAATAGTGGGAACAGAATGTTAAGTAAGCTTTTCAGCAGTCGACCTTTAATCCAGCGACCTTAGTTATCTATATACAAACATCTATATACATCATGCTCCGTGCTTACTCTAACACGTCTAAATAGAAACAAGAGCTGGGTATATAACAAAGAGAGTGAAATTAAAGTGGCTGAGACGATAGCATTGCTACCAATGTGCAACTTGACATTCGCGATCGAGTTTTATAACACAAATGTCAGGAAGATGCTTTGTGTGATAGAAAGTATTGGTATAAAAATGAGAAAGGGCACGGCTCCGGTGGGCCAGACAGGTAGAAAGAATGCCAAATAAAACAATGACAAAACAGGTATACAATACTATATAATGAGCAATGAATGATGAAACGCGTTTACTTTTTGGCTCACCAATCGTAGTTATTACGACCGTACTCATACATTATAATTTCAGAACAAAAGTATGTCGTAACTCAACACCGTAAAATTTATAAATGTGCAGAATATTTTATAGTGAGCTATATATATAACAAACAAATCGTGACTGGTTAGCTTTCTAGGAACAATGTGGTTGAGAGACAAGAGATTATAAACTTCAGAGTTGGGAAAATAGATCATTGTTAGGTCTCCGAAGGGAGCAATCCCGCGAGCTGCTTCTTCAGCGAAACAATGAGGGTCGGCAACATTACCCGACACAATAACCGGGCTCATTGTTAGACAAATGTCGGACCTCGATTACATAGTTTGTGATTTTGGAATTTAATTTGTTTGAAAGCTTAAGCTTTCGTTGTAACTTGAATATTATTCCATTGTCATTCAATTTTAAAACGAAAAGATGGTGAACAGGAAGTATTTTACATAATATTAATGATAGAGTCGCGTTTACTATTTTGCGTTAGTACAATAAAAAAACACGTATATAAGTAATCTCTAGTAAGGTACATAGAATGTGATATTCAACGCTATCTTGGTTATTTAAAAATATATCGTTATTAATTTTACAATTTACAATATACGAGTATGTGTGTCGCGTTATTTAAGCAAATTAAACTTTCTTAGATATAATGATTCGTTCATACATACATAAGTTTTTGTCTTTTAAGTCTATTTGCTGTTAACCTACTGCCCTTTACAACTTTATCGATAAAGGGTAGCGATCTTGATTAGGTCAAGCTCCCTGTTTCAATGTGGGGGAGAATGAAAGCGTGACTAATGCGACCTGTCTAAGGGCGTGTCCTGTGAAGTTCAGACCTTGGGGGTAGGCACTGAAATTAAAAGTGCCATAATAGTGATGATGAGTATTTGTCTATTTAATTAATTTTCGTTATTCTAGCCAAGGCGAATTATTGAAATAGATTCTTTATACCCAAATACTTTTAATAAAAATATGTATACTATCACTGTCTAAAACTGATGTTTACACACACATGTACACACGCACGCCTGTATACCTGTACGCCTGTACGTACGTACGTATGTATGTACCACGCACGCACGCACGCCTGTACGCATATAAGCATAGACGCATGCACGCACGCATGTATGCGCACACGTACGCATGTACGCAACTGCGCAACCACGCCCGCACATACACATACAGATAAACAATGCTAAAGTATTGTGGCGATTGCTGCATATAGGCCATGTGACGTTACACTAACCTTAATATAGCGGCTTCTGGAGAATATAAAGCTCTGAGTAAAAAATATAAATATGTATAAAGCAATAATCCAAATGAATTCTAGATTTAAACTCATTCAAACCATAATCTAAGTACGTAACAGGTATACGGTTGGGTATCTATAATCGCTTATGAAGCGGACAGAAAGACTGAATGTGGGTTGCCTTGTCAATTATATCGAAAATCTACCACTGTGGAATACAGCTTAATTTAAATAACCTTAACCAAGTACGTATCTAACCTAAGAGCGCTTTTTACTACGTGCTGTTATATTGGGTCATTGACATATACGAGGGTTCTATCATTTACTTCACATAGGCTATAATTTTTTCATTACCATGTCGCCAGTGCTCAGGCCAAGTTACAGACCGAAGTGTTTTTATACAAGGACTATTTTAAATTGAATAGTAGAGAAATGTATACGTATCTGAACACGACTGAAAAATCTAATTTTGTACCTAAAGGTTAAAAATTAGCCTTCAACTTTGTTTTCAGTTATTGTATCGTTACGTTACGTCGAGAATACGTTCTTTGAGAGAATTCTAAGGTGTGCAAGTATTCTCACGAAGCAAATTAAATGAACCAAATCGCTGTACATTTGTATATACAGAGTACAATATTAAGTTTGCTTGAAAACAAATTGATTAATTTATTTACAAGAACCCGTAAAGTTAGTTAATTGGTTAGTTTATGTCGACAATTAATTTAAATTAATTGAAAACGGCCGATTTGAAACTTCTGTAAAGCGGAACTTCCTAATTGTGTATCGTGGGGCTCACTTCTTAATGTTGGAGCATAAATCTAATCAAAAGTAGTGTATAGGTATCTCACAATAAGCACAGTCATTTCTTTTCATAGGTGTACAAACGATGATGAAGGAATTTAAAGATTAAGGCCCGCAGTATTGGATGGCTTAAATATTATTTATAAACTCGTGTATACATACAATAAACATTATTCCTCCATAAACTTTATTTAAGTATTTTTTTATTATACGTATATATTATATATTACTTTGGCTACTTTCACAGTGTAATGTCATATGGTATTTTGCTGTGGGTTAATGCTGCGGGTATCGACGCCATTTTTATTCTACAAAAGAGGGCAATAAGAGCTATTTATGATCTTCGATGTCACGAGTCCCTACGAGAACTGTTTAAAACTGTTACAATTTTGACTGTGCCTAGC